>OY986049.1:44281814-44522905 GCA_963920205.1 Stenodema calcarata | reverse complement strand
CCCTTGTCTCAAGCCACCTCAGCCTAAACTCGGCAAGAAAAGGACAAATAGTAATAAAATGAAACGTGTCCTCTCTGTCGCCCCTATTACTAGAGATTGAGAAAATATGTCATTTCATTTGGAAAAATATGCTAGAAATGATATGTCATTTATGTAATTGATTCGGCCGAAATATATACCTAAGTTTATGATTCGGCTGTACTCACAAAAACCACAATAAGTATACTTTTTTGCACTGCTTTATTATTATTTTAGGATTTCTACTATTATTTCTATTTCTACTATTATCCTAGGAGATGAAGAACATCTCAGGTATCAAGCACGTTTCTTCATCTTCAAAGTGCTCAGGTTTAAGAACGGAAAAAGGTATCGCAATTCTGATTACACCATCGTGTTCAGCGTTAAAAATCCTTAAAATGAGGTTTCACTTGTCAGACTGTTTCATTTTGGATATTTATGGGTAATTTCCCCCCCTAAAACTCCCCAAACCCTTCTGCCCATCTACGAACTTAGCCTTACAGATTAGCCAAGACGGATTTTTTGTGCAAACAGTAATGCGAACATAGTCCATAAGGAGTGAACAAAAACTTACATCATGCATAATAATTAAATAATTAATAATAATAAAATAATTATTGTGGTGCCTTCTTGAGGGTTTTGGCTTGAGGAAAGTGGAGAGTGGCCAACAATTTTCATTCCAATTTACACGTGTTTCAAAGCTTTGTTTGCACTTATCTCAAAATGACCATTTTGGACATAGGACGTCTGTGCTTTAAGGTATCTATATAGACCAGTTTTTGTGGGGCTGTGTCGTCGATGTGCATTCCTACAAGTTATGTTATGTTGCGTGTATTGAACTTCGCCTTCGTGTTACCTGTTTTATGTGGTGTTATGTTTGTTCTTGTTTATTATTTAATTATTACATTAAAGTAAAAGTAAATAAACGATTGTTGTGAATTTTGATCATATTTTCCCTTCCCATTCTGTTTGTGCGTGTCCCATTGACGTGACTCGCGGCGGGTCGGTGGTGGCCTCCGGTCAGTTCCCCTCACGTCCTCCTCCTCCTCCTCCTCCTCCTCCTCGTCCTCGTCCTCTTCCTCCTCACGACCCCCCCGTTCATTGACTCCTACGACGTTAGGGTGGAGGACGGGAGGGGGGGAGGATGGCGGTGCGGGGTGGAGGCGGGTGGCCGGGCTAGCGGCTTTCCCCTACCACCACCACCACGTCCTCCCTCCTCATTCCTCCCTCCTCCTTCCTCCCTCCACTCCCTTTACCCCTTTTTACACCCCTCTCGTTACCTACCTACCACCCGTTCCCGCCTCCTCCCCTCCCCCCTGACTCCCGTGACCTTCGGCGGTCTATCCCCACCCCGTGGCGCCGACGCACGTCATCAGTTTTTCCCCTCTTCTCGCGAGCCGTCAGTGCGACAGTGCTCGTCAGTGAGTGTTCAAGTGTTCCGCGGTCATCTCGGTCGGTTACAAACAAGAAACCATCAGAATCTCCTTTGGGCTATTTCTCACTCCCCTCAACAACAACAAGAAAAAAAAAACGGATTATTCATCTTTTTCACTGTAAGTCACAATAACTCGTACCGCCTCCAACAACCTCGACCCAACAACCCGCCCCATCACCTCCTAATCCCCCTCACATCCTCCTCTACAACCCCGTAGTTCTCCAAATCCCTCATATGAGTCACCATTTCCTCCTCTAATCCCTAATCCTCATTAAAAAAAAATACCCTCCGATACCCCGCAGCCCGTCCCCCCCGCCTCCCCTTCAACTAACCTCACCCGCTGCTACGCCCTTTTCCTCCAATTCCCAGCTGATCCGGATTTTCCCCTTTGTCGATAGCAAAAAAATACCCTCCTCTTCCTCCTCCTTCACCCTTCACCACTTACCATGACTATCAACTCATTCACAAACTTTCCATCAACTCATCATGATCTCATCGTTTCATCAACGATAATCAGTTGATCGCTTCATCCCGTCACACCGCCCCTTCGTCAGTCATCGTGTATTCAGTTTCAAATCAATCATTCATAACAACCGCCTGATTATCGTCCCGTTTCCACCTCAAATAACCAGTTTAACGAGCGATTAATTCACAATTAATTCAGTTAGTTATTAATTATCGTCAAACACCACTCAAAGTGCCTTTTAATGAGTTTTCGTCGAAGAAATACTTCGAGAAATTATTTTCCAGATACGATATTTCAAGTTATTTCGCTCTTTGAAAGTGATAATGAACCGTGCAATTGCATAATCATCAAGTAATTGAACGGGTCAGCATTTAATCACTCATGAATCACATCAATCATTAATTAATTATTCATCAATTTGAGTTAAATATACTTACTATTGAGGAACATGAATGTAAAAATACAAATAAGTTACTAACCCCAAATCGCCCCAAATCAACTTTAAATGTAAATAATTTTACACAGTTTATGAGGGAAAAAAAAAAATGAAAAAAAAATGAAAAAAAGAAGAATTTATTGGTTTAAATAATAAGCCATAATTTAAAAAATGATTATGCGACAAATATGAATTATTTCAACACATGTTACTACCATTTATGTCGGTGGGTGGTCTTGTAACATATGACCGAATCAGTAGGAAAAGAACATTTGAAGGCTTTTAAATGTTCAAAAATCGTTTTGAATACCGTCTAATTGACGTTATGTAAAGTTTCAAGGATCATCCTCGAGAACTTCTAAATTTTCAGACAGTATCGAAATTGGTTCATTATCGAAGGAAAATGAATTTAATTAGCCTTTACGTGCCACATGGCCCAATTTAAGTTACGAGGTTGTGCCAGGCCAAGTGATCCTTGAAACTTTTCATAACCCTTGGTCAAATGCAATGGGTTCAAAATGAATTTTGAAATCGTCATCTAGAAAAACTTCATATGGAGCGGTGGAGTTTTCTGTGCAAATTTGAATAGAGTAATTCAATTGACAGAATTTGTCAAGACCATTCGGAGTGAACGTTGTGACTTGAAGACTTTCATGAGAGTGAATTTCACGGTGGAACTCATGGCCAATGTTCATACTCGGGAACAGCTGATTCAACCATCGCATGGTTTTCAAACGTCGTAGAAAATTTCAAACGTACAAGTAAATACACCAGAATTAAATGAATGAACGTAAATCTGAATAATTCATGGTCACCTCGTCGAGCAATATTTTGGCTCATTATCCTAATTGTTTCGTACAGTTATGGGACACACAAGGATATTGTACACAGAACTGTGATCTACACAGAAGGCGGATCTGTACTGATGATAATTAACCTTGGTAGATGAATTGGAAAAGTGTTAATTCGATTTTCTGAATCTACGATTTTTTTCATGATACCTACCAAAAATAAATATTCGGAATTAAGTCAATTATTTGTTAAGAGGTCGTTCAATCCATTTTGTTGTCTTTTTTTCAACGTAAATTAGTACATTTTTCACATTAAATTTTAAATGTTTAAAATAAGAACCAAAATTACCAAATAATTTGACAATTAGGGGGTACTCGTAGTAAGGTAGGCCACAGTAGTTAAGGTATTTTCGGAAAAAACCTCGATGTTTGGTATACAATGTTTCAAAACCGATGTTTTTTAGACATCGATGTTTGTAGTAAAAAATAAACCAAAATACATCGATGCTTTTCTAATCGATGCCCATCCATAGTTGCGAGTATAATCCGCAAATTGGTCCAAACCCGAAACCAGAAATTAATAATTTCAGGGCATCTCAAACTGGAGTTTCAAGATATTTTGAAACGTAAACCACCAATTTTCGAGGGGGAATGAGTATGGATTTCCCTTTTCTTCGTCGATTTCAATCGTGAATTTTTGCAAATAACAAACGACAAGTAAACGCCTTTTCCCCCTCTCCCACCACGTAAATGTCCAGATGACCGGACCGTCTCCAATCGATCGTCATTTGTCAACGTTTCCATCGGTCCGTGAAACGTTCGTTCGTTCGCCCTCGTGAACCCTTTCAATTTGCTTCGTTAATATTAATGAAAACCTCTCATTTTCTTGAGTGAAAAATCGTGAAAAAAAAAGTTTAAAAGCTGAAAAGAAGAAACACACCGTTTTTGCTAATTAATATTTAAGAGAGTGAATGACTCGCATCTCTCGCTGTTCATTATGAATTTAAAAACGATTCAAAACGAGCAGTTATCGGGATGGCAGCGGTAGAAAACACTGATATGATTCACGCGATGAATATTCAGATTACGGACGTGTACTGGAGAAAACAGGAGAAACCGGAGCGTGAGGTCCTTGTCCGTGTTTATCGAACTAATCAAACGCCGTTAAATAGGAGTTTTCCCCCGGTTCGTTTCATCGCTATTTGATTTCAGTATATTTTTCTCTCCAGAATTTGTGGGACGAAGAGAGAGAAACGAGGAAAAGAGGTAAAAATAAAACGGCGAATTAGCTCGAAAAATAGACGAATTCCGAGAGCTTTCTGTTTTCCTCGCTCCGACGCCCCAAATGGGTTTTTAATGGATTCGGAGCGCCCTCGGACGACGACATCGTTGATTATAACAAGGAAAAAACCTTCCGGTTTCCAAGTCGTGAAAAATCTTGAGGCGTCAAGTCGTCGAAATGAGATTTTACCTCAGCGAATCGTAGTGGGGGTTCACAAAACTCACGCTGCTTCATTATCAAATAATTTGGCTGTTTGGATCACAACACTCTTGTGCACGAAATAATTGGAGCAATGTGGTGAGATATCGTGTGTTCGTTCGAGGAAGTGTGCAGGTCCTTACGAGACGGTTTCCATTCGCTCAAATCCCTGAAAAGTCGAGATAATAAGCTGTGAAAAAATGCACAGTCGTGCAGCATGCCTATAAGAGCGAATTTTCGAAGAAATAGCTAGTCTTATGTAAAATGTCTCCATATAACAAATTTTGTCTCCTTGTTTTGCCGAGTAACATGATGGTTTTTCAACGCTGAACACGATGGTGAACACGATCCCATTCCGTTATCAGATTGTAGCATATGAACTGTGAAGAAAATCTCGAGTAACAACCACGTTTCCTCACCCTCAAAGTGCTACAGTTTGATAACAGAATGAGATAATTCTGACTTCACCATCGAATTTAGCATTGAAAAATCTTCAAAAGTGTCGATTATCAACCTGTTTATGGAATCTATGGATAATTTTCCCCCGTACCCCCCCCCCCCCCCCTACCATCCTCCTCACCACCTTGGGCTGGCTCGATTCTGCCCACCTACGAAATTAGTCTTTCGATTGATAACTCTGGATAGAGTTAACGTCTGGAAAGAACTATACATAAATATACTTATATAAGTAGTGAAGGTTTGTTGACTAGGAGTAGAAGTAGAGTAGTTTGCGGCTGAGGAATGACCAACACTAGTCGTTGTTATGATTCGTTTAATGCGACGTTTCGATCTTGGATCAAGATCCTAATCATGCATATATATCCTAAAAAACAGAAATATGGGGGAGAGTAGGTATGGTTAAATTAGACAAGATAATATCTTATAGGTACACAGTGACTTACAAACTAGTAATAAATGTATGAACTTACATGATAATTATTACATGACAATAATACGTTTGAACAAGGAATGTAGAGAGATGGATGTTACTGGGATGGATATTATATGGTTAAGGTGGTGGGGTTGGCTGGCTGGACAATAATATTTGTTGGACTTGTATGTTATTGAGAAGGGAGGATGATATGGAGTGTGAGAGGGAGGTGGTCATTTTAAATGTCTGTGGTATGTTGTGGCTAGTCCTTTAACGCCCCTTTTGTAGTTGATGGAGTTGTTGGTTTTTATGATGAAGGCCATTTCTTTGATTTTTCTTTTTCCAAAATTGGGCTCAATGCAGTTAATTTTCCAATCTTTGATATATGGGTTATGTTTATGTGTGTCTATGTGTTTGGCAAAGGCTGTACCAGGGAAAACCAGTCTAGGGCCACCTGTCTCAAAGCTAACCGCGGAATAACTAACTCACACCTTCAAGTTCATGGTGAAATGGAGTCTCTCGTAACTCGGAGATACCCTTAACACCGAGTGTTAGCTAGCACGCATTTTAACTCTCACTTGGTGAAATCCACAATAAGTAGTTAAGGGTTTATAAAAAGTTATTCCGTTAGTTTTTGCTTTTTTGAACGTCGGCCTTTGAGCAGTCGAGAGCGTTCCAAGTGTACAAATTCATTTTTGAACAGCGCATCACCGTCGTGCTTTGTTTAAACGACCATTCCTACGATTGAGCACACCCAGTTTGCGATTTATGCGAAAAGTTACAGTTTTTTTAGGATTGACCAAATGGACACACCGTTGACAGGTCAGACCGTTATTGCTCTCTGGGTTCAACATAGACAAACATGTGGTATCACGTTTGAATTGAATTATCCAAAAATATGCGATGTCCAGTCCTAATTTAGTGCCAGGGATTTGAATACAAATGGTGGCGGAATATTTTCGCGGACGTTGCGCTCCGTCAGGTATCGCCCGTTTCAAGTGTTTGGGGTCGGCAACTCGGAGGTATTTTTTTTCGCCTTTTTTTGGCCGTCAGTACCGGTCGAACTGGGCTCAAGAAACTCATATCCATATTCGTGCGGTCCGACAACATTCTGTCGGGGCCGTAATGAAGGGGTCAAGGGGGAAGGAAGCTATTTCGATTATTGAGGAAATCGGAAAGGGAAGTTTACTTTAGTCGACGAGGATTCTGTTGTCGGTTGGGCGAGATTGTGCGGGGAATCGATACACAGTCTCGGCCGACAACCGAACGAACGTACTAAATCTCGTCGTATTGACTTGACAGTTTTGAAATCTCTTCGGAAATATTCGAGGGAGTTCGGAACGACGAGAGGCTTGAAACGCTTATAATTCATCGGGGAATTGTGGAAATCACGAGAGAATTCCAAGAGACAACAAGGTGGATGATAATTTTTAAGGACTGATGAAATCCTCAATATTCACTCAGTTCCTCGACTATAAAATTGTTAAAACATTACTTGTTTGTTTAAACAAATTACATTTGGATGATGAGCTGGATTCTTGAAATTTTAAACATGGGTCGAGAATGGATGAAAATGCCACATGCATTCGGTTTTTCGTTTGTAAAATTGTTTAAACAATACCTATTTGTTTAAACAAATTAAATTAGGATGATGAGCTATAAGTCTTGAAATTTCCAGGTCGGTATCCAGCAAGTAATTGGATGGTAGGCAATGCGAAACGGATCCCTCACTGCAGAATCTGCATCGCGTTCTGCTCTCTTAACAAACTACTTACAGAGCAGAACTTGTATCTGACGTTGTATTGCTTTATTGTTTTAATCACGAAGACGACAAAAATAGAACAAATTTTTATTACTTCTTTACTTGGATTTTCATGGTTAAAAGAATTATAGAATTTTGGAACTAGATTGGTAGTAAAAGATAATATTTGGGATTTCAGACAGTGGCAACTAAACACAATGTGCAATGTATGAGGAATTTCCTATACTGACCCTGTCGGAGTATCAATTTATACAAATAATTGAAATTTTTCACGCGGACATAAGACTTGAAAACAGAAAATAATAAATTAAATTAAAAAATGTTTTGCAATAAACCGCGTTTTTAAAACGGACTAAAACGTATGAAATATGTTTTTCATATCCACTAACGCTCCTCCTTCAAAATGGTAGAATTCTACAATTTTGAGGGAGGATGAAATGAAATGAAATGAAATTTATTCCTTCTTTTACAGCAATACAAAAAATAAAATAAAATAATTAACCATGGAATTACCCCACTTTTTGGAACACAGTTCCGTGCTAAGTGGGGGAGTCACCTTACACTTTTTGTATTAGTAATCTCTATTTGTAAATATTATATAGGTACAGTCCACAATGCTTCAATGTCCAAGTTATCGGAGTATGTACAATTTATTTTAATTTTGATTTATATTATATAGGTACAGTCCACAATGCTTCAATGTCAAAGTTATCGGAGTATGTACAATTTATTTTAATTTTGATTTATTTAGTTTTAGCAGACACGTAATTTATTTATTATAGGTAATTCAATATATTCATAATAGTAGCTATAGTTGATTGTAAATTTCTTACTGTTTATATATTGCACTATATATATATACCCCACTCTTGGATATACTTTCATCCGTATATATATATAGGTAACTTTAAGCTAAGTTGTTAAGTTGTAACTCCGGTGCCCTGGAGGAAAGAACTTCCCACTGTAAGTCACAAATTATTGTACAGCCCACACACCATTTCAATTTATCTCTTTAGCTATCTGTTTTAACGTCATTCGTTTAACCAAATTGTTTATAAAAACTACCTACAACTAAATTATTACTGTAACTAAATATAACTAAATAACTACAACAACTTTCTCACAATAGAACTGTAATCAATATTATGAAACTGTTTTTAGGCCCTGAAGATGAAGAAATATATTCTTCGAAACGTTGGCACATAAATCAATTTTCATTTGACCGACCCTCGACATCCCTCAACATCATTGTTACTGACGGTCAACAAAACCACACACACTTATGGCAGAGGTAGCAACCACGGATCAATCTCAAATCCCCAGTTTCATCAGTTCCATCCGACAACACTATTGCACGGCATCGGGTACCATTTTAAAACGTCACAAACATATCGCACTAGAAAATTCAACAATGTTTTTCTATTTTTCGCATGTGTACCATTTTATGAAGTTAGTTGGAATAACACCGACCTTTTTAAAGTACCTGCTTTTTACGACTTTGTTTGTTCAATTTTCACACGTTTCTTGGCGCCACGATGTCCTGGCTTTTGTTACCCCACTCTTGGATATACTTTCATCCGTATATATATATAGGTAACTTTAAGCTAAGTTGTTAAGTTGTAACTCCGGTGCCCTGGAGGAAAGAACTTCCCACTGTAAGTCACAAATTATTGTACAGCCCACACACCATTTCAATTTATCTCTTTAGCTATCTGTTTTAACGTCATTCGTTTAACCAAATTGTTTATAAAAACTACCTACAACTAAATTATTACTGTAACTAAATATAACTAAATAACTACAACAACTTTCTCACAATAGAACTGTAATCAATATTATGAAACTGTTTTTAGGCCCTGAAGATGAAGAAATATATTCTTCGAAACGTTGGCACATAAATCAATTTTCATTTGACCGACCCTCGACATCCCTCAACATCATTGTTACTGACGGTCAACAAAACCACACACACAAAAATATTTAATATTTTATGCGTTTTAGTCCGTTTTAAAAACGTGGTAAGTACCATATTAATAAACAATATTTTGTTTTGTATTGTTGTGAATATAATTCTCTAGAGACGATACCGTAGGAATCTTTGCGTGATTTTTAACAAACATTAGGGTTAGAGCCTTCCGTCCAACAGGGAGACTGTTACCATCTTCTACCATACCAGGTCGGCTCTAGTTTGCGACCTATCTTCGATAATGTAACCTCCCGTCAAAATTTGTTGGTTTTCGTTTCGGAAAAAAATAGATTTTGAAAACTTCGTGTCGGAAATATAAAATGGGTTGGTGTATGTAGTTTTTAGCACAAATAAGTAGAATTCAGTTCTGACACCTACTCGAAATGTATTAAGACCATCCGGAGCTTCGTACGACCAGTTTCTAATTTTGCTCCAAGTTATGTAAGAAAATCCAAAAATCTCAAAATGTTGACTTACCACCTTTTGCAATACCGGCATAGTGTCGTCTAGTCGGGGTCAAGTGAATTCAAGACGATCTGGAATGGATTTTAGTTTAAACATTTTCGGAAATTCAAGTTTTATAAATTTTCGACCGAGAACTTTTTCCCGGTTGATGTGTCGCATTGTCGTTGAGAATGGGAAATATTGCGCCACGTAAGTGGTCCAATTTATTTCCGTCACGCCGAGGGTCAGATGGAGATGGAAAATACCGTAATGAGAGGTTGGTCCTGCCTGCCCTGTTATTTTGCACTCGGCGTTGCGTGGGATCGACGGTTTCCGGTCAATATTTGAGTTTTCCGCGACAAACCCGTCGATAGGGCGATATGAGCGGACATTGGTTTGCTTCGAAGCACGACAACAATTCGCTTCCAATAACGACATAATCGGCCCAACACGGCCTTTTCCGGTCGACCGGATTGCATTAGGAGAATTCGATATCTCGGTATTACGGCGAAACATGACTTTTCCTGTCAATATTTGGACTTTGACAACCCCTCGCTCTCCTCCAAATCGGTGGGTTCAACAAAATAAATTCGGCCGTCCGCCGCCCTTTACCCATTTAAAATAAACTGAGATTTATTTTCCTCTCAAGATTGAGGGGAAAATAGAATTTCAACGGCCTTTTAGAACAAGAAATTTCAAATGGAATTGTTTAGGTTTTTTTTGTCTGTATAAATTGAATAAATTTTGTAAAATTTTCAGACCAGCCTGACAGTGATGCAACCTTCATACTGAGGAAATGCTGGTCCAAAACAGCACTTGGTTTTGTGATATCTGTCTGATCAGGATTATTCTTCGTGCCCACAGAAAGGACCTCACAATTTCGGATATTGACAACGTAATAATCTATGAGTTTCAATACAGGTCGGTCTGGTTATACAGGTCGGTTGGAAAATATTAGTGCGACCGTCATAGAACCAGTTACCGACTAGTTACCTAGTTACCCGCAAGAGAGGACAAACATGTGATAAGGATTGTCACAAGGATTATGCAGGTTACGTTTCCTAGACGTTGACCTTTTTGTAATCATTCCCACTTAAAACTTCAAAGTAGGTGGTACTTTTTATGGTGTATTTCCAACCTACTTCTATTTATAGTACTAAGCGTATTTTTAAACCATTCAAATACATCAGCTGATTGCGATTGACAATATTTACATTTCGGAGGGTACAGTGTTATACCTAATTATTATATTTTGCTGAGTTTTGATCAAAAGTATGGTTCACCTGCTCTGATGTGATAACGGAATGAGATAATAAAATGACAATTCGGCCTTCACCATCGTGTTCAGCGTTGAAAAAACTGAGTATAAACTGAGGTGTTACCTACTCAGCAAAAAACCATTAGACAAAATTTGATATAAAACCAGTGAAATGGAGACAATTTTCATAAAACAAGTACTTTTTTTTCGAAAATTCGCGCTTATTTTTTTGGGTTGAAATTCATATCTCAGCTCTCTAGTGAGCCAATTTTAAATTAAAAGTATCTGATTTAGAGTAATATTTCCTATAACTTTGTTCCTATGACAGTATCAATCGGAGCAGTCATTTTCAACTTACAGGAATTGTACCAATTTACCGAAGTCGGTAAAAATCGTCCATCTTTGACGGGCGATTGCGGTTGAACAGATTGATCGATGTTGATGTTTGAAACGCCATTCGGCGCGGAATTTAATGCTCTTCAAACAAGAATGGATTGATATTTTCAGTAGGATGCGAACTTCTCAAGTTATGAAAAACTGAAAAAAATGCGAAAATCTTTCGGTTTTTAGGCTCTCAAATCTGAATCACAACCTAGAAACCTCGTGGACCCCGATATTCAGGTTCTTCAAGAGGGTTTAGAACTAGGTTCAGCTCTCGAGCAATATTTGGAAGCCTGAGCCTTTTTTTTCAATAACTTTCTCGGTTAATAAGACATTTCAGGAACCTGTGTTCTTCGTAGTGACTTTTTCAATCTTCTCCAGGAATTGGGAGACAATGAAATTCGTACTTGTCGGTGCTGTTCAAGGAATTCACGGCCGTTGCACGTGGCGAGCACAATGTAGTAACTGGAATGAAACACAGAAAACGATTGTGGTTCCGTTCTCGGTATCGTTTACATCGCCTCAGGGTTTGACCTCTCAAGTGAGTGGTTCCTCGAAGGCGTTCTTTTCAATTTGTATTGATGAGGGTTAAGCTACCTGAAAAATATACATAATTATCTGATGGGGAAATCAAGTGAGTGGCGAAGGATGGTTAAAAACGCTGTAAATTCTGCCTGAACGGTTAATCATCCTCTGTACTGATCACTGTTCTGCATCATGAGGATGATTAACCGTTCAGGAAAAATGTGCAGCGTAATCAAGTAATCACTTGATCTGTAAGTATATTATGCGGAACATTATACCCAAATGTCCTTAATTATATAGGACATTAGACTATAATGTACCTGTTAGTCACCATTACTATACGAAATAATTGGGGGAATGAGCGAAAATATTGTTAGAATCAGCTGTTCTCCAGTATGAACATTGGCACGAAGTTCCACCGTTTAATTCCTGCTCTTCTTGACGATTTTTTATCGTAACCACCTTTGGGCCTCATTCTGAACGAACGGATGGTCATAAAAAGCTCCGAATGGTCTTAAAAAAGTCTCCATTCAAATTTGTACAGAAAAATATACCATTCAATTTGAATTTTCCGAAACATGAATGTTTCAATGTTTTAAAATTCAACTTGAACCACTGCCTGCTAACCTACGGTTGTAAAGATTATTAAAAAAACTCTGCAAATTCTTGACACAACGGTTCATTATCTTCTTTGTACAGATCACCCTTCTGTCTAGATTACTAGGTCTAAATGTCTAGATCCTAAATGTTAGATTAATTATTATTATCAATTGTCACTAATTATTAACAATTTTATCAAGTACCTACCTAGTGAAAATTATTATAATTTATTGTTAGGTATTAATAATTCGTATTTATTATTAATAATAATTATTATTAATTATGATTAATTAATACGATATAATTCTGGGGTTTTTAATACTACGTCGGTAATAATTTTTCTATAAAAGAAGTACCTACCAACAAACATTCGAAATTACCTTCATTTCCGTAGCACGAAACGCACCTCAGAACAACAAACTCGACATCACTTAAGCCATATGATGTTCCAAAGAGCTTTTAGTATGAAAATGGACCTGTATTTCAACAATTTGATTCACGATCGTGTTGTGAGGCACAATCTTTGAGCCGTCATTGTGAACGAACGGCTGGTCGTACACAGCTGCGGATGGTCTTAAAACATTCTACGGAAAAAACTCTATCTAAATATGAAATAAAAAACATACCGTTCTATATGAATTTTTCGAGATATGAGATTTTCAAAATTCGTTTTGAACCCCTTCCCCTTGACCTAGGGTTATGAAAAGTTTCGAGGATCATTGTGGGGCTGGTCCAAACCCAGAAACCAAATTTCGTAATTTTAGCTCAACGTTAACTGGGCAAAGTGGCGCGTACGGCGTACGGCGGACGGACGGATTTTTTTCATTCGATTTTCTGAATCTACGTATCTTGAAACGTAAACCAACAAATTTTGAGGGGGGGTTAAAAAAAGTTTTTCTTTGGGCGATTCCAATGGTTCATTATCGAAGATAATAAACCAAAATAGGTCAGAACTGGATCACAATGCAATATTCACTCGGTTTCTTGTCTGTAAAATTGTTTAAATAATACCTATTTGTTTAAACAAATTAAATTTTGATGATGAGCTAGATACTTGAAATTTTAAATATAGGTCAGAAATGGATGACATTTCAATATTCACTCGGTTTGTATGACATGGTATGAGTATGGTATGGTATATTATTGTATATATGATTTAGTATAGTACAGTACGGTATGATAGGAAAGAAATAGTATGAGTACGGTGAGAATATGGTATGGTGCCGATTTGCAACACAGTCTGGTATAGACAGAAGGGTGATCTGCACAAGGAAGATAATAAACCGTTGTGTCAAGAATTTGCAGAGTTCTTATTTGTGCGATACTGACAATTATTCATTATTTACAACACAAAGTAGGCAGACGAAGAATGAGAGAGATAAGGTAAACAAACAGTAATAGGAACATAGTCCATAATATGGACTACCATATTATTATTAAGAAGTAAACAAAATCTTACATCATGCCAGACGTTCCTCACGTTAGGTTTCAATCACCTCTCCAGTAGAAATTGTATTCGTGAATTGAGAGATAACTGCAGTTTTGAGAGTAGTGATCCTGGGAAATGTTTCGCTAACTACGTTTTTTTTTCTTAAATTTTCATTTCTTGATCTGTTATCGCAGATTAAAAAGAAACTTGTGAACATTGAAAGTGTACTAGACTTGAAGAAAATGTAATGCTGATTTAAAAACTGTGATGGAACTTGTAAAAAGAAAATGTGGGAAAGCAGAGGAAATAAAGGTTTCAAATAGAAAACACGGTTCTCTCGAAATAACCGTTGAAAGGGCATATCTGTGGACGAGATGAGATAGAAACATATATGTAGCTATACATAATATGTATTATCATATTATGATTTTTGATGTCATTCGGTACCTAGTGAATTCACAATGGTCTGGAACGGATTTCGGTATGAAATATTTTCGAAAATTCGAGTTTTAAAATTTTTGGACCGAGAATAACAGCTTCCTTTCTTTAGAAATTCGATGTTGGTACCTAACGACTTTTTTTTCAAAAATTCTGTATTGAGACCATTTCTCGAACGAACACTCGGGTGAACGTCCGATGGATCCCGAATTCCTCAACGGACAAGTTCGTCGGCTCTGGATGTAGTTAAATAATCATCAAATCTTTATCAAATCAAATCTCTCAGAGACCGTCGTTATTCCCAGTTCTTTCAATCTGATCGTCGGGTGAGTTTGAAATCGTTTGAATAGTTCTCAATCGTTCTAGACCCGACGAAGGCGAGTTTCAGCCAGATTTTCTCCTGTTCGTCCTATCGGAGTCCCCTCGGACCGACCCGTTCAGTTGTTTTATCAACGTTTTACGTAACCACTAATGAAAACCCGAAAACGATAACTGAATCCGTTTATCTGAAGAAATCAATAGGACTAAACAGATATTCCTCCCGATTACACACATAATTCCTCCGTAATCTTGAATGAATTCACTGGAGATGTTGTTATTTAAAACGTTAAAAGTCGGGGAATGTCAAATATCTTTAGCTGTTTATGTCAAATCGCTCATCTCTTCACGAGGTCAGTTGATAATAGGAAAAGTCAGGAATTTCTGGGGGAGGAAATTGACAGTCGAATAATTGTTTCGCTATATCAACACAACTTTGGCCATCACTTCTTCTTGCGTTGTGCCGCTCAACTTAGCTCAACTCCTGATATCAGCATCGACTATTGGCCGTATTCACAAACACTTGCTAAGGGTATTCTTAGGAGTGCCCTACCTTAGTACGACTTTCGGCTTAAGTGTCACTGTAAAAATGCTATTCACAAACCATAAAGTTCGGCTGCGTCAACGTGTAGCTGAAGTTCGACTATTCCCTTCGTGAGGTTCCTCCACTAAGTGCGACCCGCCTACAAGCCAACCAATAAGGAGACGGCATTTTTGGCAACTTTGTTCGTGGTAACCGTTGGCAACGGCATTCCCATCGCGTCATTTGGCTCTCACTGCTTATTTTCGTTCTCAAATTCCATCAATTGAATTGCTCTTTTTCTTTCTGAATTGAATTTTTCAAACGCTTTCTGTTGTTACCTGTTGTTCGCTAGTGTTGTTAACTAGTTTTGTTTTTGTGTGGTTTGTTTTGAGTTTATATTTTTCTTAAAATGGAAAAGCACGTAAGGATGCTTGCGTTCTCAGTCGAAGAGAAGGGCAGAGAGATATGAGAATACGAATGTACGCACACGTTTTATTACTAACCTATAAGTTTAATTTAATTTAATAAAATGCGAAGTTTTATTTAATCTCATTGTACATAATTATCGTTGTCCTTTAAAGAAAACCCGAACATGCGTGGAAAGCGATAGCGGAAGAATTGAAACGTCAGTTACCTAGCTCATCATGCTCAAAAATTGGAGCTAACAATTCAACTTGTGTACACTTTTTTCATCCTGGTCGATTTCATTATTGAGAATATCGAACCGAAATGGGCTTGAAACCCCGTCGAACCCCCTTTGAGGTTGTCATCACATTTCTGCTTTGATCGAACTCGTACATACTGCTGGTTACTGGTTGGGCAACTGGTGACACGGTGGCAGGGCCTCCGTGGGACACAAAGCCGCAGCTTCTCTCCCTAAGACGAGGAGTGGGTTTGGCTTTGAGCGAGAGACAAAGGAGAAATCTGGCCTATGAATCATACAGAATTGACAATGCCAAGGATGACAAAATTCTCAAGAGAGCGTCGACCTTTCGGTTCGACCGGGCGAGTTCCCTCCGTCAAGGTCTCCCGAACAGGATAAACCGCTGATTCGGCTGAATCCCTCCCGTACGTTCGAATATATTCGCTCATGTTTTTGGAACGCAAGACGGCGATTGGACGTGTTTCGCTCGCAAGTTGTCCGTCCGTCACTAACTTGAGGAATATGGAAACAAAGACCGACAACTGATCAGCGGCCTTCGAGCATTAAATGTTGTTCCGACATTCTGTTCCACTACAACTGGAGAGTAGAATGAGGAAAGACGCGTTGGGAGCGAGCTGAGAGCGGTGGATAGAAGTGATTCCCATGAGAAATAATTCTGTTTCAAAACGATTGTATCAAACAGAGTTGGTGTCGCTATCAACTCCACGGTGAGAATCAACAAGCTTATGAAAGGAAACTATCTCCTATGATGTTATTTATCCATCAAATATCAGGGTGAATGTTGAATTACTTGATTGCACTCATAATAAATATCTTAGAGAAGAGCACAAAATTGTAATTTTACAACATCTAGCCACCTTTTTTATACCAATTATTACTTTAGAGCGTTTTTTGTGGTCTATAGATCCTATATCCACTACGCATCAGTCCTCACTACACGGAGAAAAATAAGTAGCTGCTGTTGCTAAGTTTTTACTACCACTGCTAAAAAAAATTGCAGGATATGGATAGCTAATATCGTTGCAAGAGTGACTAATCAAAGTAGCAACCATGTTTTAGCAACCAACGTGAGTTTTCTTCTTCTTCTTTAGATTGTCTTTCAGTACCAACTCATCATCAACTGCATGTCCCCGTGTGGCATTAAGTGTGCAGTTTAGGATATGAAGAATTTACCTCTGCAAAAACTAACAAAACCTTTTTCTGTCAGGAAGCTGCTCTGGTGGTCCAAATGAACACCTTGTCCCCAACCAACATCTCCGCTTATACACTTATACTCTCCTTCCATTAGAGCTATGTCAAAGAGGTTTTGGACATGCCAGACTATCAACACCCAAGGTTATCGCAGAGGTCATTGCCAGGGAGTTCAGTTGAGCAGCGGACAGTGAGAAAAGTAGCAGTAGAGGCACCACACTCCGCAGCCGTGTGAGGTTCCACTCACTAAAAATGCACTAACCCTCATCCTCTTAATCTATCAATCTATCTATCTAAACCACCTAATCCACCCTGGAATCACTTATTCAGCATTACTTCGGATTGGAGTCGATCACTGGGCGATGTCACGCACCCTTCTGGTGTCTTTTCCCGGTCTCCAGTTAGTTTTCACCTGAGGAACGGGTCGCCCAGCTTTTTTGTCTTGAGATTTAGGACTATGTAGGACACAATCCTTGCTACGTATGGGGCATCACCCTGTAGCATCTCATCATATAAAGTAGATATCGAGAGAGCCCTCGATGGATTCAAGGTACAGACATCTGTACAGAAGGGTGATCTGTACAGAAAACAATAAACTGTTGTAGACAAATTTGCGGCTTTCTTTTTTGACTTTCGATTCAATTTTTAAATTTTATTTTCTTTTGGAGCAAGTAGTAGAAGCAGGTGTGGGGTACGGGGTGCCAGAGATGTAGATTTAGGGCGTTGAATGTAGTGAAATGTGTGGGGAACGAGGCGGTCTGGTGGGGGCCGAAGGGTTGGGTTAGGTCCAGGGAAGGGGCGGCAGCGGAGGCGGCGGTTGGTGGTCGGGGGCGGAGAGGGTTTGGTCGATATTAAACTTGGGGAGGTTACACGAGACTCGTGAAACGTCTGACCCAGTTCGAGGTCCGCCCCTCGCACCGGAGGCGGTCAAACGCTGAGAATAGAACGAAACGCCGCTTACACATCAGCGCTCTTGAACCGTCGTGAACGATCGAATGAAACGTTCGTTCGTGCAGTGTGGTCGTACGAGCGAATTTCCAAAAGATAAACTACGAACTTGAGGATCGCCCGGTCAATACTGGACGTGTGCTACAAAAATGCCTAATTAACCGGGCTTTGGTTTAGTGTTATCTAACCGTTGGCATCAACCCAGAATACAATTGAATATCGTCGCTTAAAGCCTAGTAGACCATGTTGCGCGATTGTCTATAGGCAGTCTAGAGACGGTCTAGACTTGAGGCACCGATCTTTGTCTCGTCTATAAACTATCGATTGTTTGTCCACACTGTGATGTGAATTTTTTATTGTCAAACTATAATGACAGAGTTCTCTGTGCCAAATGAGTGCCTGTTTAATTATAATTTCAAGTAAATGAACGCGAAAAAATTGGGTGGACTCCATGCTATCCTAATGGGAATCAATATTGGAATCACAAACCAATGCTCACGAATGATGATTTTCACGGATTCCAAACCTGCATGTCTGGCCCTCCAGAGTCATCGTAGTGTTGCCAACAATTATATAATGCACCATAAAGCGAGTACTATTCTGAAGCACCCAAACATTAATATAACCTTACAATGGGCCCCAGGACATGTCAACGTGAATAGAAATTATATGGCTGACTGCGGCCTGTGATATGGAAATACCATACACGTACCTTAGGTACTGGACGATGGGGTGAAGTCAAAGACTACGACGAGATAAAGGGGGGAAGGGATATATTTTTACAATTAAGAAATCTAAGAAAGTTTAGAACTCAGATACTTGATCAGTGGGTGGGCGGGGACGAAGTGAGTTCTTGAATTCTCTCTCTACCTAATTTGTCATATGACGGAATGCCTCTTCAGTACGTATCCGAGGCAAAAAATCTAGGAGTCATCATTCAAAATACTCTCTGTTGGGAAAAACAGGTCGCGAAAATTTGTAGCACCGTCTATAAAGGCATGTACCAATTGAGAAGAACTGCCATTGATTTCCCTGTACATGTCAGGCTACAATTAGTGCAATCTCTGATTTTCCCGAACTTTGCTTATGCCGCAGTCGCGCTATGTGATTTGCGAAGTGATGACCTTGCAAGACTGCAAAAAGCACAGAATGCCGGAGTGCGTTGTCCTGCGCCTTGAAATAGACGAACACGTAACTCCCGCCTACAAAAAAACTTGGCATTCTCAAAATTAGAGAGTTAAAGAGACTCCAGATAGCAGTGATGGTCTTCAAAGTCCTCAAATTCAGGAGACCGCAATACTTAGCTGATAGATTTCGTTTCATGGCTGACATCCACGGAAGGGACACACGAAATAGGAAAAAAATATTGCAAATCCCCACGCACCACACAAGGATTTTTGAAAGGTCATTTTTAGTACAAGGAACTAAAATTTACAATGATTACGAAGTTTATTTTAATTTAGAACTAAAAACAGAGGCATTTCGTGGTAATTTAAAGAAGAAATTGTTGGAAGAATATTGAACGTTGTGTGAATCATGATTCTCACACTAGTGCTACAGTCCTGTACGACTAGGAATCACTGGACAAGGAATACCATCACTGATCCAGCCACAGGTCATGGGTTTCCGGCTTTCGCTAGGGTCGGAAAGATATTGTCCAGATGGTAAGAATAAGGACCAATCATGTTAATATAAACCGCAGTTGTCACCTGGTGGGGGTCTCAGAGTCACCGAATTACGTCCATTGTGATGTCGAGGAGTGTATGGTCCACAAGATAATAGAGAGAGGGCAATGGTCACAGGTGCTGGAGGAACGGGATTTGATAACTCTGCTAAGGAGTGTAGACATGAGAAAAATGAAAGAAATATTAAACTATTTGAACCCTGCTGGTGTAAACGTATGACTGTAAATGAGAGACGAAATGAAAGACTTGTAATAAGAAATAATGTAAATAACAAGATGTAAATGTATAAAGAACACAATTGTGCTGGCAATATTGACGTTTCACCAGGCCGGGTTCGATTCTCGGTAGGAGCTGATAACTTCCACCTCTTGAGCACTTGGGACCATGTTAGCTTTTTATGTAGAATTCAATTATGGATTTCAAACAATTCCTCTGTCCACAGCATTTTGATTACTGAAAATTAATAACTTCTTTCTAGAATTAAATGGCAGAACTTCAGGAAGATTTTCATACTGATTTAAAAATGATAATACATTATTTTTGTGATATCGATTTTTGAGGTGAACGTAATTTTGGTTACTTTTTGCTAGGCTACTTGATCCTACTATGAGGATCTTCTTGATCAATCACGATCGATGTTGGTGGGTACCTACTACACGTGTAAAACCTCGTCAACTATCCTAGTTGATAATAGACGTCGATCATGTTAAATTGGAACACTGTCGAGACCGACGCTGAGCTAGTTACCGACTACCCTCCACTCGAAGAAAACCGTCTGGACACCTGTCGAATGAACACAATATTTCACCTCTTTAATCCAATGACGTCCACCTCGTGCAGTTTTGCACACTGAAGAGTTATCTATACAGAAAATAATAAACCCAACGTATGAATTTGCAGCGAGTTTTGAGTATAAAATGTATACTATTCTATAGCGAATATTGATCCTGCATTCAGATGTGCAAATAACATGGTTCGAGGCGTAGACGATATAATAATGAGCGGCATCCATGTTTTACCACGTCTCTCCAAACAAGGATGATAGATAGCGTTGTTTTCATGATAAACTCTTTCCTTCTATAGATCCCTTAAGATTAATTTGTCACATCAATCCGTCTCGAGTAACCGTCTTTCTATTATAGTTGATATATTTATCCATCGAGCAAGAAAACGATCTAGGTAATTTAGTTGTCGAATAAAAAGAAGGATGATCCCCAGTCTGAAACTCGAATAACTAATGAGAAATGGATTTTTGTTTCAAATCGTTGATAACACTTATTGATACAAATTCACCTGATATTTACCTACCAGTAGATTGGGTGAGAGCTGTGCGAATAATTATGAACAATCATACGCAGCTCCACAGGTTTTTGTCCCAAACTGGCATACAAGTTGAAAACCGTTTTGGTAGGTCATGTACCAACTGTGAAATAGCGGTGGCTGTTCAACGATTCATTTCCACTTATCTAGTGCATGAAAGTGAAGCAGTATAAATAGACGAAATCAGCGGCATTTCTCGGTGTAATTAAATACCATCGAATAGGGATTTTTCTTCTCTAGGAAATAGGACTGTAGGATTGAGAGAGAGAGAGAAAAAAAATTAGTTTATTCAATTGGCTTGCGTACATAATAAAATAAATAAAAAATAAGTTTTTAGCTAAAATAAAAATAAACTTTAGCTCGTCGGTAGGCAGAGCCTGAATTGATGAGCTAGAGTCGCCTTCCAAACAGTTATTGATCAGGTTATAACACTCTTACATGTAGGTACAACGCATAAACATAATTTCAAATATCGCTCGAACTTTATTTTATAAACTAAATTTAAAGGTAACCTTTCACAACATTAAATAGGGATAATTTTCACGGTACATGAAAGCTACTAATAATGGTCTCAGCACATTCTGGTCCTATTCTAATCAACCAAGCAAATACGAGCCTCTTATAGGCAGGCCGAGTAGGTAATATTGCTTGTGTCCTGGTTGTGTATTGATTTTGGCTTGATTGTAATAGGACAGTGCGTACCTGTTTAACTCTTTATTTAAAGTGTTATTTGATCAACGTGTTATTTGATTAAAAGTATTTATTACAAGAAGAAACCAGGTCGCGTTTTATCTTATGATTCCCGCTGATAACCGAATGTCTTATCCGAATGTCTTATCCGAATGTCTTATCTGTTAAGGCTTCCAGTTTCCTCAATTCGAGACAGCTCGCGTAAATCCGGGCCCATTCATCATTTTCGCGGCAGATAAAGGGGAGGAGTGAGTGAAAAGGTGTAAAGCTGGATCAACAACACTGATTGCTCGTGGGACCTTTTTATGGTCTACAGATGCAATACAAGGCTTCAGGTGGGAAAAGAATGGTGAAATAAAAAAGGCCGGTCGCTGCAGGTTCAGCAGAATGTGGTGAAGGTTAGTAGGTGAAGGGATGAGAGGGGGGGTCTCACGGATTTATGAGGAAGCAGGAAGCGTCATCAATTTGTGAGAGTTCCCGAGGGGAGAGCGATGGTGGGGAGACGAAGAATTAATGTTATAGGACAGAGAAGGCTGGTGTGTCATCTCCCTGGAGGATGAGCCTCGTTCTCTAGTCCTGCAATCCTGGCCGTGTTCCTGGTCAATCCAACTGTAGGCTGCTGTTTTCCTAACGGTGATCTCCAATTAATTCACATTTGGGCCACTCAATTCTCCCATTAATTATACAAAATCACGGATATTGGACGCTCAAACCAGTGGAGGATTGGCGGTGGGGGGATCATGGGGTTCAGGTATAGTAGTTGGCTGGGCGAGGGCCAGCTTTAATGCCCAATGGCCGCTAACTTTCCGGAAGGACATAGCGATTTTAACAAGAGTGACACTTCCCGTATTCCTAATTTTGAGGGGTTGCTCAATAAATCCATGCTAAGGCTGAGTTCCAACATGGACATCTTTGGCCCAAGAACCCCCCCCCCCCCCCCCGCAATATTTTCTGGTTTACGTTGCAAGATACGTAGATTTGCAAATTCTACAATTTCTTGACACAACGGTTTATTATCTTCTTTGTGTAGATCACTTTTCTGTCTAAATCACGAAACTTTAGACGAAACGTTTATATAGATGATGCATTAATTATTGAAAATTATTAAAATTAATGATGTTGAGGGATATCGAGGGTCGGTCAAATGAATTTGACCGACCCTCGACATCCCTCAACATCATTCTTACTGACGGTCAACAAACCACACACACACACACTTATTAAAACTAATAACACCAATCATCCGGGCCAGTACGAACTTGTATGACCAAAGAATCCGTCTGCCGTACACCGCGGTGCACCGCCCGCAGCACTTTGCCCAGTTAGCGTTGTGCTAAAATTATGAAATTTGGTTTACGGGTTCGGTTTGGTCCAGGCATCTGGAAGGTTTTTTCCCATCCAGTTAATTAACTGATATTAATATACCTGTCCGATTCAAAGGACTATACCTACTATAATCTGGTGGAGTTTAATAATAATGCAGGAATTTGTTACCATCCATTTCTCAAACTCGCCGCCAATTCCAGTATTTTACTTGCATTCTTCAGGGAACTCGACCACGTTTCTGGAGGGTTTTCAACTCGGTATTTTGATGTACTTTAGTTTACGGTTCTGTCGGTAAAATTAGGCGTTTTTTTGCCCTTTTTTTAAAGTTGGGTTTCATTGATTAAATGTAGTTATATGGACTATCTGATTCGAATTGATACTGATGGACGGGAATTGGGAGTTACAAGTCGTTATCTGATACAAATGTTATTTATTTCGGAATAGTTTTGGATTCAAGTCTCCTCTATCATAATTTCGCTACAACTACGAGGGCAGATGAATCTGCTACGATTTCCACAGACATTTACCGTTAAATTCATCGAAGGACAGTTTCGAGGACTATTCCTAAGAGCCTTGCCCGAACCGTATTAACGGATAATGCGACTTTGAGCGAGGATCGAAATGAACAACTTGAGTGAGGTTCTTGCGAATCGCCCACAGCGAGCAAATGATAAGACACGGGCTTTTGAGCCTGAGGAAGGACAAGCGGCGATTTTCTCCAAACGCGTTCCGTCACGGCAGAAACAATGGTAACTTGTAACCTCCCACTTCCACCGTCGAGAAGGAAACCAAACGGGGTTTGTTCAGTTCATTCCCCTGTGGATTTATTTTCATGAACTCGGCAGTTGGTACCTTGACGTGGGAGATCTTAAATCGCGAGAGATTGAATTTTTCCTGTATGTATTGTGTACAGTTTTCTTGAATAAGAATTAGATCATCATTGGTCAATAAATCAGGAAATCCATGCAACACTTTCTAATGCTTCGAAGTTGGCTAACAAGAAAAAATCTTAAAATGGTGTATTAGGCTCAAGTGTATAGCATCTTAATTGTGGTATCATTGTATGGGGAGGTACTTATGCATCTAACTTTAATAACATAAACATAGTAATGAATTCAGTTTTAAGAATAGAAATTAATGTCCATACTGCTACTAGGTAGGTCCCTTTACAAAACCTTCGATGTTCTCGCTCGTAGAATGGCTTACATTCATAGAACTGTTTTGTAAGTACATGAACATCTGAATTTATTTATTTAGCAATCGGTGATCATACCGACGTGAACAAAGCCAATAATTATTTTGTCAGAATGATTTCTTCACTCAACCAATTCCGTGGCTGGCTCCATCCATATAATATATTATGAATAGTTACCTAAGACGGAATCATCAACAGGGAAATTTTAAAAAGACTGGTTCTTGGAACTTGGATATAACGAAAGTAAGACAGGTTTAATATAGGATAGAATTGGATAACTAGGATAATTGGAGTAATTCAAGGTAGATGTCGTACTTATGTATATTTTTGCATTGAACACCTAATATTAAATAAAATAAGCGTTTCCGTTGCATAATTAAATTAAATTAAACTTTTTTTGTAATTAAATTTTGTACTATTTACTAAAAAGTAGGGACGAGGAGAGGTCTCGACAGGTCACCTCACCAGACCTTATGCTCAGAAATCCTTAATTTTGGAACTTTCACTGTGTACTTAGACTGTAAACAATTTTTGTCATATGTACAGTAAATGAATAAAAATTGAATCGATCTCGTGAATTTTGACCTCTTATTCCATTTCGGTTTCATGAGTCATTGTATTAACGGGTCCTAGTTTTGCTTTTCTGACCACATATAAGTTTTGAGACCTGAATGGAGTAGGTACATACAACTACACACGGTTTTCATGCCGCAGCCTCATAGTCAGTTTAGGAACTTGATAGATCAATAAAAATCAATGAGTGAGTGGTTAGAGCCCCCCCCCCCCTCCCCCTGGAGAGTTGTTTAAAAGTCCTCGAAGGTGTCCCCGCCCGGCGATCTGCACGAAAAATAAAATGAACCGTTTTCGAAGAATTTGCAACGTTTTCGTTCAAGCACTCCTAGACTCGAACGCCTACAAACGCCTTCTAGATCCCTCGTAACTGTTCAGAAGTGAACGACCTTCCTGTCTGGCATTGTATGCTAAGCGCTGTCTTGATGCGGGCTCCGAGCTCCATATTGCACTCCGATTAGCCCCCTGTTCGGTCAGTGAATTGCTGATTATAACCCATTGTCGATGACAAACGCTATAATCATTCCAACGCCCGCGCATGCCCCCGTGCAGAAAAAACCCCGCTGCATCCTGTCTCAGATACGACTTGTCTAATTAACGATTATCTCTTTCTAATTGACGTACTTTGTTTGATTACCCCCTCGCGGAGGTACAGTCATTGTTTGCACCCTTGTCCGCTCAAACGTTTCCTGGGAGGATTTTCTAATTTATTGTTATCTCCCAAGTAATCCCCACTTTTATATTTCCAACCCCCACAATTAGGCAACCAGGAGTTCATAGAATTATGAATCGTGCAGTTTTCCTGAACATTAAATAGCGATGTAGATCAACAGACTATCATTAGTACACGCACCTGCTCACACCATGTGAAGTTCATCTGAACATTCAGCTGAACATCTGGGTATATGAAGTACAAAACACACTGGTTCGAACAGACAAAGGATTGTACAGACAATAGATCCACTCATTTATGGTCGCGTTTTTGGCTGCAATCAGAAAAAAATGTTGTAGTTCGAAGGAAATGCATTACAGTAGAAAAATATACAACCGCTTATCTGCACCAACCCTTGTTGATGTGTACAAATGTTCGCTACGAAAACCTCATATCACCTGGATCAACTACGATCAATCAAGATCAACTCGTCTTACCAATGTTTACTCCCCCCCCCCCCCCTATTAGGGATGAACCCGTCCGGTCGTAACGATCCGAGGATCGGATCCAAGCAAGATCGGTACCCCGTAGGTTCTTAGAACAAGAGGTTGGGGATCGTTACAGGTCATTCCTACTACAGTAGTATAGTAGGAATGACCTATAACAATCCCCAACCTAGGCTGCGTCCGTAGGTATTCTCGGAAACTATAAAGGTGCCTTTTCTTTTCTTCCTGTCTCAACCTGCGAGTCAAACTCCAGAGGAAACATAGCGTGGGGTTTTAGTAGGAAACCAGAGAGAGAGAGAACCTAGCAAACATTCTGTAGGTATGCCTTTGCACATAATTTTATTGATAGCTCAGATTCGGCGGTGGTTTTCGTTTGCGTGTTTCGTCGCCATGCCTAAGCGAGCCCTGGAAAGTTTTGCCATTTTGAGGCAAATGATGAAGAACAGAAAGCCAAACAAAATTATCAAAAACAAATTCAGATTTCAAATTAGAATTTAATTCCTGAATGGAGTAGGTACATACAGTTCTAATTATTCTTCTAAAGGTTTACATACAATCACTAGTTGATATACGAGGGCACGATTGTGATCGATGCGCTGGTCGTACAAAACCAACGGTCATGAAAGTTCCGAGTTTTTTTTTAAATGTGCGACGAACTGACAGATTTATGTTAAAATTTTGAGGGGAAACTCGACCCTGCGGGCCTCGCCGAGAGGTCTGCGCCCCGGACCACCTCCGACTCCCCCCTGGACCACCTCTGACTCATCCTGGACCACCTCTGACTCACCCCTGGACCACTCTGACTCAACCATAGACCACCCCCCTGAGCCACCCCTTACTCCGCCCGGACAACCCGCCCCCACCCCCCTCCCCTACTTTACCGCCAACATTTGTTTCGTTTTGAGCCTAAAGCCGCGTCCACACTTTCTCCACACACATTCCCCTTTGGTTCACTGCAAAACATTCCCGCAACCCCATTTTGGTTTATTATCTTTTATAATGAACCATCCGAATCGACCAAAGACAACTTTTGTTTAACGCCCCCCAAAATTTGTTGGTTTACGTTTCAAGATACGTAGATTTAGAAAATCGAATAAAAAAACTCTGCAAATTCTTGACACACCGGTTTATTGTCTTCTTTGTGCAGAAACTAAATGATAGAGATGATGAATTAATTACAAATAAAATGCACCGATATAATTCTGGGATTTTAATTCCCACATACATAAGTCGGCAATAATTTCTCTATTAAAAGAGTACCTACCGACAAACATTCGAAATTACCTTCATTCCATAGCTCGAAAAGTACCTCTGAACCATAAGATCTACATCACTAAAACCAAGTTATGTGCCAAACAGCTCCTTAGTATGAACATTGACGTGTATTTCAACCTCAGTGTGAACGAACGGCTGGTCGTACGAAGCTGCGGATGGTGTCAAAAAATTCTTAAAAATTAACTCTAACTAAATGTGAACTAGAAACTATACCGTTCTATTTATATGTGAAAATGCAATATTCACCCGATTTCCTGTCTGTAAAATTGTTTAAACAATACCTTGTAGCTGCGATTTGGATGTTGAGCTAGAAACTTGAAATTTTAAACATGGTTCGAGAATGAATGACAATGCAATATTCACTCGGTTTTCTGACTATAAAATTCTTTAAACAATACCTATTTGTTGAGCTAGAGTTTCATATATCATTTCGTGAATTAGTGTAGGGTGATCTGCTTAAAGAATATAATGAACTGTTGTCTCAAGAATTTGCAGTGTTTCTTACTTGAATTTCAAAATTCCGGCGGAGTACAGATTTCCCGAGTCATGCTGCCGAGGGACTTCCTACATGGGAGGAGGATTTGGGAGCTTAGGACGAGTTTTCCTTACAATCCTCTTACTAACCGATGAATGCCGGTATAAATCACCTGACGGTGAAAATGTGTGTTATCCTGTACCTCATACAGTAGAGTCTCAGTTATCCGCTCGTACATTGGACACTGTTGGGGGCGGATTACCGACAACTGACAGGTGACGAAACAGTGTTTGTAGGAGACAAACATTTGCTTCCGGGCATCGGTGCATTCAATGCAACGCAGTGTTATTTTTGTTACCAATTGAAATGAATTAGGAGATGGGATGATTCAATAATTATTAATGCTTGCTCTAGATTTCCTCTTCCTTCATATCGTATGAGAACGTCTTTGACGATGGTGTGACGCCTCACAGCAAATATAAAGTACACGTTCTTCAAATAGCGTTCCCCGCTCAACTATAGCGCCGCGGAAATTGGTTTTATCGATTTGGTCGAACGTCCTTCTAAATAAGTCTTCACCCCGCAGATATTCATCAGATCCTGTTTCGCTGAAGGTCGAATAAAACTGCGGTCGCGTTTACCGCGACATCGATACTTTTCCTCAATTATTAATTCCTCCGCTCAACCCTTTGATGGTATAACTTCTCCCAACCTGTCGTCAGATTCGCCCTCTCGGCAAAAAAATGTTCATATTGTAGATATGTGTAGATAAGTCGCTTGTCTACACGCTGTCTGTTCTCAGTATTTTTTCATAACCGAACTCATCCAATATACAGGCTTTGTCGATTAGCACTGAACTTTCGTACCTCATCAATAGTCAATGTTGGTCTATTAGGAGATCTGTACAAAACAAGCGATTTTCTCGTGTGAATTTTTGTCAACATTGCTCTCCTCATCGGAATAACACTCGAAAAGTTCGATGAAAACTAGATTTTTGAGTTGAAAAATGAATTTTGTAATTAAATTACAAAAATGTTATAAATTTTATAATATTTTAACACGTAGTTCCGACGTTTCGTTTCACGACTGCCACTAGGAGCGCTAAACCTCCTTCATACCACAAGTTTGGTTTCTGTGATTTAGGGGGCACTAATGAGTTGGTTTTTAGATTAACGTGAACCCGTGACGAACGGTTATCGTCATGGATATTATAATAGTGTCAAAACAAAACACTCATTTTCTTGTTGTTTCATTGTTCCTTATGAGTAAGTACTGAGTCCTTGGGTTTTCACCTATTTACGATAAAAATAAAGAGTTGTTTCGTTCGTGGAACTCTTGCTATGCGGAATCACCTCTGTTTGTCTCGTGTCACGTCCACTAACACGTTGCCAAATGTATTGGAATAACAATAGTCAATATCGTCACCACAAGTCGCCGATGACTGTCCTCATTATGGACAGATACTGATACTCATGTTTGTGACTAACCCGAATTAGCATGGAAAAAGGGAAGGTTTCTATAGTTACCCAAAGATAACCTTCCAACCTCCACTGAAGAGCGCTGGAAAGAAAATTGAGGTTTTTTGAAGGGAGTAACAAGGGATGTAAGGAGGTACAAAATATCGATATCCCACATCGACAGCTCTTTCTCGCCAACTTATCGATATATCGATCAAAAACCATCGATAACATCGGCCCTAAAAACACGACATTTTGCAAAAATCACTTTACCTACCTACTAATAAAAGGAATTAGTAGTAGGGGTTAGTCTGTTTGTCTTTAAGTCCTCTATAGACGGCCAAACGCTGAACCGATTTTGATAGGGATTGAGCAAATTCCAGGGATGGTTATAAGCTATCGTCGAATCTCCGAAACGTCCTATTTCGAAATAACAAGAACGGGTCTTTCCTTTGTGACGCCGCCTGAGTAAAAAATTTCGTAACTAGGAAAGATCCCTAATTATGTTCATCAGTTGTCCAGGTTGTTTATCAATCCACAGAGTTATTTGCGCACCCCGACCAGGGCAATCTGCTATTAATTTTTAACCCTTGAGTACTCGCTGGCCACAGCAGGACGCCAGTACTCGCGCGCGAGGTTTTGACTCACATGTGATTTCCGTGTAAACACTACCCACTTTTTGAACAGACTTGTTGAAAATAATCTTTTGTTTATTCATCATGCTCTTCTTTCATTTTTTCACTTTAGGGGTTTGGACCGCTTTTTCTTTTTTTTCAATAGTTAGGTATAGGTACCTTATCAAAGCAATAGTCGATTTATGGATCCGTAGTATGGGAATAATAAAATCGACCGAGTCGTGAAATACTTATCTATTATTCAAAAATAAACTGACCTTGGCATTGAACAAGTAACTTGAATAAATTAGATAATTGGGACTAGGCATTTTGTCGTTGGATAGAACGGGTAACACAAGGAGTAGTTGTCACTGACAAGTCTTGTTGAGCCCACTGCAATATTAACATCCTTTTCTTCGGAAATTCGTGAGTAAAACGAAATGTTGATGCAAAAATTATTAGCTGAACGTAGGAAAAACATCCTTCCTCATTTCACCAAGCAACTTTCCCCTCTACCTTATGATGTATTCTGCAATATACCTAAATGACGAGAAAATTTTAAAAAAACTTTTACACACAGAAATAACTGCATTGAGACCGGTATATGAAATACTTAAATGGTTGTAGCAGCACTCGCGTATGAGAACACGTTTCAAAGGCACTGGAAAAATTAAAACCGGAGTACTCGCGCGTGAGAGTTTTTCTCACAACCCAGCTCTAACCAAAACAAAATTTGTATTTTCGGAGCCCTAGTGGTCACTAAACTTTACTGTCGTTTGTCCTTTGTCTAGAAGTGTGGTCCCTCCAGCTTTACGAGAGCCCAACATTCGCGCCTTCATGTTCCCATGGCAACACCGTTTTATCCAGACACGTGAGAGAAAGTCTCACGCAGCGAGTACTGGCGGGTTAAAATACGGATAATGAGTAAAATTCGAAGAAATTGACATTTACAGCTCCCAGAAATGTTTTTCGATGTGTTTGAGGATGATGAGCTTGTTTGCGATATCAGATGTCGCCGTATTTCGCTGCTCCCTCAGTATGAATTCGGCATCAGAGAAAAGCCTCTTTGATGGCACGGATGTTGCAATGGATGGCGCGCTATCTGCGAAACTAATGGACATTTATCTTTCATCTGTTTCCAGTACGAGATTGGCTTCTGCTCAATCCTTTCAGCTGGTGCACTGAGGTAAAGGCTCTACCATGCTATCAGAATTATTCTTGTGTCAGAGTTATCGAGGTGTTTCCAACACCAACCTTTTTTTCCTCTTTTGGCCAAGCTTTCTGTATCTTCTTGAACAACATTGTGTTGCTGGAATAACGATTTCTCAACCTCTGGCTCCGTGTATTGTACAGTATCGGAATCCAATGACGTTTCATTTCGAGTGGACGTGGGCGACGCTGCTTGGCACTCACGAACCAGTTTCGAAACGCCATGTCTTTAAAATGCATCTTTTTAAATCTTGGATCCAAAATCGTTGAAAGTGCCAGGAGGTTTACTTGCCCAATCAATACAAAGCGTCTCTTGTGGTCTGACAAGACGGAATCCTTCAAGGAATCTTCCCAACTGTGTGTAAGGATCGAGTTTTTAGAACTGTCTCTCTCGCTGCATTTGGAATGGCCAAGCTACTTTTTAGATGTAAATCTGCGCTAATATCGTTGGTAGCAGTGACCAGACAGTAGGTGACACTACTGTTAGAAATCGTACACACTTATACAAAAACTCGACAAGTGTATTAAACACGATTCACAGAAAGAATGAAGTTTCCTGAACTACGGAATGCTTAGTTCACAAACAGTTTGAAACCAAGATCACTTGTTGGTCTTATCAACGAATAACATCAACAACTACATCTGATAAATATTTTAAAATTTCCATCTCCAACTCCTATAGCGTGAATGGAGCACTGCTGTTGTGATTAACGATCTCGTTAACGTATTAGCGCATATCAAGGAACCTATTTATTATGTCGAAAAAAGAATTCTATCGAGTGGCAACATCCTGAATCTGAGTCAAGTTGGAAAGTTTTCTCAGCTCACTCGGCGACAGGCTTTTATTATAATAATAATTATAATAGCTCCCCAGCCCTACCCCCTCCCTAATCCATTATAATAAATTATATTTTCTCAGCTCGTCCCAGCTACAATTGAATGATAAAACCACCCAACAATGGCTTTGACTTTAGTGTGGGTGTCACCGAGTTCTTTAACGTTGATGATAGCAATAAATTGAAGGTTGAAGTTTATGGGCGAAGCTGGGAATGAGCTTGGTCTGGCTATTGGTACGTATACGCGTGCTCAAAACATCAAAATCCTTCAAAACATCAAATAATATTCTTCACGATAATATCGACAATATTCTTCACGATAATATTTTGAATATTGATATATTGTATCAACATTCGACATATCAAAGACGTTATATAATAATATTATATATTATATAATATTATATATTATATAACGTCTTTGATATTTCGAATGTTTGATATTATCTATATGAAAATATCGATTATTGATTGATAATGATATTGATCGATAACCCTACTGTTTTGGGGGGTGTCAGATTGAAGTCACCACTGGCTCAGCTACATCCTTCGTTCCCAGCTTCTTATGTGAAATCCTGACTTGCTGAAGAGCATTTTCAGAGGCACATCACATATCAAATACGTATCAGGCAGTAGCGGTGCGTGGGCTCTGAAAATGGTGGGCCACCAAATTCGGAACACAAATTAAGAGCTTTTTCTACAAAATACCTGTAAATGTTTCCCAACAGGAGTCTTCTTATGAGAAATGGGTGTATTTTAATCAACCGCAGCTCTTAGCAAGTCAGAATGTGAGCTCTGTGTTCACAGCAGTTCTGACCAGTACCTACCCGGGATTACCAGAAGCTATAGCTTCATACGAGGAGGTGGCGGCGGGGCAATTGAAATCAGAAAAATTAGCAATCATTTCCTTCTCTATTGACAACATCGTCAAAGCATTAAGTCTCTCTTGGGTAATAGTTGATCGAATAAACGTTTTTATTCTTTTAAGCGTAGAAAAACAAAGCTCAGCTTTTGCAGAAGTCATTGGAATTGTAATCAATAATGTTAGTAGTTTCTCATTTTCAGAATAAGTATCAACTAAGTTATTGTTGTGCAAAAACAACAGAAATCCCTGTGAAATGAGTAAAATCGGTTCTCTGATAAATTGTCACCAATTCAGTTTTAAGTTTCCGAGATTCTAGGATAGCGTAAGCAGTGACCGTGTATTCAAAATCTTCAGTTGGAAAACATTTTGAAAAATTCGGAAAACTTGCAGTATCAAGCAGTTTGGAAGCTGCCAAATGCCCCCTGAACGAATAGCTGCCTCTAGCTTGAGCTAGGTATGATAATATCACAAACCTCCACTGCAGTACTTATCTGTGAATGTTGACGTTGATCAATCCACAAGACCACAGACAGGACACAACGCACTTAATTACCACAAAAAAATCCAAATCTGTCACGGGAGCTCGAATTCAAATGGGAACATACAAAATTATAACCTAAGCAGCATGGAAGAAGCAGCTTCTTCCATGCCTAAGCAGAAAACTGAATACTCAACAGAAAGTTTTACTATCGAGATGACAAGATGAATTGAAACGATCGAATCGATTGTGAACACAAACGATTTTTTTATGGAAACGTGGCCCGGGCCGGAACGAGGCGTGGCTTACCGAATTTTTACTCTACTGAGCATGCGCAGGCAGGCCACTTCGTAAAGCGTAGTGTCCGTTTCCATGCCAATACCCGGTCCCCGGCCCCTGGAGCGTAGGTTTCGATTTCGATTGCAAAACATCGATTACTGTCGATATATTCTGATAGAATGATCGAATATCGTTCTTCTTCTTCTTCTTCCCAGTTACTTGTCTTGGCCGCAGCCATGCTGGACATAGGTTGGGACAGAGAGAGAGAGAACTCTTTGACTTCGTGAAAATGCTAGGTGCAGTATACGGAACGATATTCGAATGCCAACTGGGTGGCATATTTTTTTGTCGAGTTTTTTGTGTTTCTGGATGCCGGGGCAGTGGCCCAAGTGGCCTTATGGACGCAACGCCCCTGGTATCAGGCACTGTTCGTCTTGGGAAAAATATCCACGGGAAGTCATTATTATGATTTTTTCGTGTCCAAGTACAAGAAATTTCGACATTTGTCGTATTGTACTATCGACGCTACGCTTTAAATTTCAACCGATCAGAGACTCGCTCGCGTCCTGGTGAACCCTCAACGGCGGATGTTGTCTATTCTGAGGCCAAAGTTAGTTTCTAAGGTGAAGCAATGTAATTTTTTCGCCCCATCGAACTGTTTACATCCTCGGGAGATCTATTCTGGTCGTGCGTGCGATTCCCTCGGCCCCTAACCTGTCTGAATTAACCTCTGACCCGACTTTCCGCTCTTCGTTTCTTTTTCCTTCTTTTCGACGAAGGCTTTGATTCCTTCTCTTGTTAGATGAATAGAATCCCCTCGCCAGTTACCCGATATTTGTTGTCCATGAAAGGGTTCGTCAGTACTGATTTGAAGTAGAATCGAGTATGTGTGCTCCAACTCAAAATACCATGTTGTAGTGCTTTTGATTGTTGGTTGTTCACATTTTCACCTACTGCTAGAAGAAAAATATGTATCTAGTCGAAGTATCCACATTATCCACATAACCTGACAATCCATTACCTACCAATACAGTACCGGTACCAATACACTGACGTTTCTGACTGGAGTGTCCGTTGATGCCAATGTGTAAGAAGAAAGAGGGTTGTAAAATACTTTCGAAGTTGGGCGAAAACTTCGTAAGTATTTTACAACCCTCTTTGTCATAGGCTCTTAGGGAAACTTTTGCATTGGTTCAGTCATTACTCAAGGGATAATAGGGAGGGGGGGGGGGCGGCTAAGTCATTGATGATCCCTTTGTTTAGAGCTCAGAAAGCAATCATCCGAGTGATAAGTAGGAAGCCTTATCTCGCGACCATTGTTTGATAAATTGCATATATGTACATGTATGTACTGTGCGACAGTTATATGTCAAAGCGTCTGTATCACTAATCGTTAAGGAAAATAGAATAAATGTTAATCTCACGACTTCCTCACGCGTTCAAAGGTCGAACTACTTGTACCTGTTCTATTGATCAGATCGTCTCCCTTTCAGGGTCATTACATTTTTGTTGGCATTAAATTCATCAACATGCACCCTCAGGCCTTGAAACTTCAGCAATCCAAGCTGAACTTCAAGTCTTTACTTTGTAAGCATCTTATTGACAGTTATATGGTCTATCAATATGAATGATTTATAAGTGCTAATAATAATAAACTTGTAATCCCTGTTTACTAATTTATAGTTTTTTTCAGTTTATTTTTATTTTTATTGGCATTACATTGTTGTATACAGCCACAATAATGGAAGGTAATAGATTATTTAAATAATTATATTACAATTCTTAATAAATTTAAACAGTTCTTTGTAGACAGAAATATCTCTTGTTGATAATATTGAGCAGTATTCTAGGTTTAGGTATATCTGTCTGTCTTAAAATTGCACTCAACATCACTGTTCTCGGTCCATTGTGATCCGAGCACTCACTCCATGATCATAATATTGATCATATTATGCTCCAGTGATACGCTTGCTGCTCCACATTTTCGACATTGGGCCGTTTCCCTTTGATTAATGAGGTTCAGGAACGTGTCACAAACTCCGCAGTTGACACATAGACGGGATGTGGTACGTACTAGGGGTTTCTCGATGCCTTTTTTTATACCAAAAGTTATGATTATAATATAAGAAAATAACAATTTTGCGATCAATAGAGAATATTATTCTCTATTGATCGCAAAATTGTTATTTTCTTTAATTTTCTTTTATGAGGACGCTCAGACTTGTGACTTGTTCCACAAGCAACTAATACTTGATGGTGATGGTTAGGGGAAGGAGGATCAGGTTTGTAGGTAGTGACAGTAATAACAATACTACAAATACAAACTTTTGGTTTATTATCTTCGATAATGAACCATTGGAATCGCCCAAAGAAAAAATTTTTTTAACCCCCCCTCAAAATTTGTTGGTTTACGTTTCAAGATACGTAGATTCAGAAAATCGAATAAAAAAACTCTGCAAATTCTTGACACAACGGTTCATTATCTTCTTTGTACAGATCACCCTTCTGTCTAGATCACTAGGTCTAAATGTCTAGATCCTAAATGTTAGATTAATTATTAATATCAATTATCACTAATTAGTAACAATTTTATCAAGTAGCTAGTGAAAATTATTACAATTTATTGTTAGGTATTATTAATTTGTATTTATTATTAATAATAATTATTATTAATTAATACGATATAATTCTGGGGTTTTTAATACTACGTCGGTAATAATGTTTCTATAAAAGAAGTACCTACCAACAAACATTAAAATTACCTTCATTTCCGTAGCACGAAACGCACCTCAGAACAACAAACTCGAAATCACTTAAGCCATATGATGTTCCAAAGAGCTTGTTAGTATGAAAATGGACCTGTATTTCAAAAGTTTGATTCATGATCGTGTTGTGAGGCACAATCTTTGAGCCGTCATTGTGAACGAACGGCTGGTCGTACAAAGTTGCGGATGGTCTTAAAAAATTCTACGGAACAAACTCTATCTAAATATGAAATAAAAAACATATCGTTTGTTGGGAATTTTTCGAGATATGAGATTTTCAAATTTTCAAAATTCGTTTTGAACCCCTTCCCCTTGACCTAGGGTTATGAAAAGCTTCGAGGATCATTGTGGGGCTGGTCCAAACCCAGAAACCAAATTTCGTAATTTTAGCTCAACGTTAACTGGGCAAAGTGGCGCGGACGGCGTACGGCGGACGGACGGATTTTGGTTTATTATCTTCGATAATGAACCATTGGAATCGCCCAAAGAAAAAAAAATTTTTGGTTTATTATCTTCGATAATGAACCATTGGAATCGCCCAAAGAAAAAAAAATTTTAACCCCCCCTCAAAATTTGTTGGTTTACGTTTCAAGATACGTAGATTCAGAAAATCGAATAAAAAAAAATCCGTCCGTCCGCCGTACGCCGTCCGCCGTCCGCGCCACTTTGCCCAGTTAGCGTTGAGTTAAAATTACGAAATTTTTTTTATGGGTTTCGACCAACCCCACAATGGTCCTCGAAACTTTTCATAACCCTAGGTCAAGGGGAAGGGGTTCAAAACGAATTTTGAAAATTTGAAAATCTCATATCTCGAAAAATTCATATAGAACGGTATGTTTTTTATTCCATATTTAGATAGAGTTTGTTCCGTAGAATTTTTTAAGACCATCCGCAGCTTTGTACGACCAGCCGTTCGTTCACAATGACGGCTCAAAGATTGTGCCTCACTACAGGATCGTGAATCAAACTGTTGAAATACAGGTCCATTTTCATACTAACAAGGTCTTTTGAACATCATATGGCTTAAGTTATGTCGAGTTTGTTGTTCTGAGGTGCGTTTCGTGCTACGGAAATGAAGGTAATTTCGAATGTTTGTTGGTAGGTACTTCTTTTATAGAAAAATTATTACCGACGTAGTATTAAAAACCCCAGAATTATATCGTATTAATTAATCATAATTAATAATAATTATTATTAATAATAAATACGAATTATCAATACCTAACAATAAATTATAATAATTTTCAGTAGGTACTTGATGAAATTGTTAATAATTAGTGATAATTGACAATAATAATTAATCTAACATTTAGGATCTAGACATTTAGACCTAGCGATCTAGACAGAAGGGTGATCTGTACAAAGAAGATAATGAACCGTTGTGTCAAGAATTTGCAGAGTTTTTTGGTTTATTATCTTCGATAATGAACCATTGGAATCGCCCAAAGAAAAAATTTTTTAAACCCCCCTCAAAATTTGTTGGTTTACGTTTCAAGATACGTAGATTCAGAAAATCGAATAAAAAAAAATCCGTCCGTCCGCCGTACGCTGTCCGCCGTACGCCGTCCGCGCCACTTTGCCCAGTTAGCGTTGAGTTAAAATTACGAAATTATTTTTATGGGTTTCGACCAACCCCACAATGGTCCTCGAAACTTTTCATAACCCTAGGTCAAGGGGAAGGGGTTCAAAACGAATTTTGAAATTTCGAAAATTTGATATCTCGAAAAATTCATATAGAACGGTATGTTTTTTATTTCATATTTAGATAGAGTTTGTTCCGTAGAATTTTTTAAGACCATCTGCAGCTTTGTACGACCAGCCGTTCGTTCACAATCACGGCTCAAAGATTGTGCCTCAGAACACGATCGTGAATCAAACTGTTGAAATACAGGTCCATTTTTATACTAACAAGCTCTTCGAACATCATATGGCTTAAGTGATGTCGAGTTTGTTGTTCTGAGGTGCGTTTCGTGCTACGGAAATGAAGGTAATTTCGAATGTTTGTTGGTAGGTACTTCTTTTATAGAAAAATTATTACCGACGTAGTATTAAAAACCCCAGAATTATATCGTATTAATTAATCATAGTTAATAATAATTATTATTAATAATAAATACAAGTTATTAATACCTAACAATAAATTATAATAATTTTCAGTAGGTACTTGATAAAATTGTTAATAATTAGTGATAATTGATAATAATAATTAATCTAACATTTAATATCTAGACATTTAGACCTAGTGATCGAGACAGAAGGGTGACCTGTACAAAGAAGATAATGAACCGTTGTGTCAAGAATTTGCAGAGTTTTTTTATTCGATTTTCTGAATCTACGTATCTTGAAACGTAAACCAACAAATTTTGAGGGGGGGTTAAAAAAATTTTTTCTTTGGGCGATTCCAATGGTTCATTATCGAAGATGATAAACCAAAAAACTCTGCAAATTCTTGACACAACGGTTTATTATCTTCCTTGTGCAGATCACCCTTCTGTCTATACCAGACTGTATTGCAAATCGGCACCATACTATATTCTCTCCGTACTCATACCATACCATACGAATTTCTTTCATATCATACCATACTGTATTATACCAAATCATACATACAATAATATACCATACCATACTCATACCATGTCATACAAACCGAGTGAATATTGAAATGTCATCCATTTCTGACCTATATTTAAAATTTCAAGTATCTAGCTCATCATCAAAATTTAATTTGTTTAAACAAATAGGTACCTATTATTTAAACAATTTTACAGACAAGAAACCGAGTGAATATTGCATTGTGATCCAGTTCTGACCTATTTTTTAAAATTTCAAGTCAATAGCTCATCGTCAAAATTTAATTTGTATTATTACAAAAAAGTATTATTTAAACTATTTTACAGATGAGAAACCGAGTGAATATTGCAATGTGGTCTATCCCCGACTCACGGTTAAAATTTCTAGACTGTAGTTTACCGGGAAGATGAAAAAAGGTAGTTTTATTCTGGGCGTCTGGGGGTTGGGTCACATAACGTCCGTTTTCGACGCGAAAGTTTAGTGTTTTTCCTAAACCTTTGCGCGGTCACTGTGAACGAACGGCTGGTCGCACAAAAATCCAATTGGTCTTAAAAGATTCGTAATTTTTCAGGTCATTCAAAAGTGAACTAAAAATTACACCGTTTCATGAGAATTTTTAGAGATATGACATTGTCGAAATTTCAAAGTTCGTTTTGAACCCCTTCCCCTTGACCTAGGGTTATGAAAAGTTTCGAGGATCATTGTGGGGCTGGTCCAAACCCAGAAACCAATTTTCGTAATTTTAGCTCAACGCTAACTGGGCAAAGTGGCGCGGACGGCGGACGGGGGACGGTGTACGGCGTACGGCGGACGGACGGATTTTTTTTTATTCGATTTTCTGAATCTACGTATCTTGAAACGTAAACCAACAAATTTTGAGGGGGGGTTAAAAAAATTTTTTCTTTGGGCGATTCCAATGGTTCATTATCGAAGATAATAAACCAAAATCCGTCCGTCCGCCGTACGCCGTCCGCGCCACTTTGCCCAGTTAGCGTTGAGTTAAAATTACGAAATTTTTTTTATGGGTTTCGACCAACCCCACAATGGTCCTCGAAACTTTTCATAACCCTAGGTCAAGGGGAAGGGGTTCAAAACGAATTTTGAAATTTTGAAAATTTCATATCTCGAAAAATTTATATTGAACGGTATGTTTATTATTTCACATTTAGATAGAGTTTGTTCCGTAGAATTTTTTAAGACCATCCGCAGCTTTGTACGACCAGCCGTTCGTTCACAATGACGGCTCAAAGATCGTGCCTCACAACACGATCGTGACTCAAACTGTTGAAATTCAGGTCCGTTTTCATCCTAACAAGCTCTTTGGCACATCATATGGCTTAAGTGATGTCGAGTTTGTTGTTCTGAGGTGCGTTTCATGCTACGGAAATGAAGGTAATTTCGAATGTTTGTTGGTAGGTACTTCTTTTATAGAAAAATTATTACCGACGTACTCGTAGTATTAAAAACCCCAGAAGTATATCGTATTAATTAATCATAATTAATAATAATTATTATTAATAATAAATACAAATTATTAATACCTAACAATAAATTATAATAATTTTCACTAGGAAATTGTTAATAATTAGTGATAATTGATAATAATAATTATTCTAACATTTAGGATCTAGTTTATACAAGTATTAGTTGCTTGTGGAAGTAATAAAAACGTTTCGCAATAGCGCCAAGGGGAGATTTCGAAAGGGGTACGGTGCTTGTGAAGTGGTTAAGCTTTTCATTATACTTAGCTCCTTAATGAGGAAAAGGGCGGGCGGGGAAAGTGGATATCATAACTTTTTCCGGCCTCTGTAGAATGATATTTGCGAGGCGGGGTGATTTTTGCACGGAGGGTTTTTTGGGGGGTCAATATTACGCTTCGCGCATGTTACAGTAGTCAGTCTCACTCGTTTTCAGAAAGAAACTGCTTCCACCAAAAATAAGTAGAAAACTCTGCAAATTCTTGAGACAACGGATTATTATTTTCTTTGTACAGTCAACCTCAAGTTCATGTTGATAATGTTTTTTCGTTTCCACTTTGGAGCTCCGGGTGCCCTCAAACATTCTCTACAAGTTTCCAAGATATCGCCGGCGGTTTGAAAATCTACAGTCCTATCTACCACCCCTTCGTATCTTGGGACTATGAGAATTATTTGGATCACCCTTATAGGGTATGTTCAATACATAGTATGTTCAATCGGAGTCCGGCGAGTTTCGCGGGCGGACGGATTTGCCATGGATGGGATTTTGGATCCCACAAATCTGTAAACTTGAACCAACAATGTTTTAGGAGAAATGGTCAAATTTTCACTCTCGGTCGATTCCAATGGTTCATTATTGAAATGTTGTATATTTCACACTATTATACTAGTTTCGGTGATCAAAGAGTCCATTCTGAAGTGTTTTATCGTAAAAATTCACTCATCATTGAGCGATAAATTCAATATCGGGTGAGTTGATATTTTTTGTACGGTAGGTAGATCATGTGATAAACTCCTTTTTCACTGGCTGAACATCCCTGAAACAAATACTCCAACAAGCCAAACCGCAGTCCGTTTTATTCAATTTTTCATTTCAGAACCAACAAAGGTAACTTCCTGAGTTCGTTCGATTCACAAGATTCAATGAGGCATTCAAAAGCAGATAAATCAACTCAACATGGTTGAAAATGTGACCAGACTCGGGAGGACCGTTGGGGACATGCGGTGGCCACGAGTTCCGCTTTGTCCACAGGAACGGATGCGCGGATTTAAACAAAACTCGGTCCAACGAAGTTTAATCAGCTAATTGGGAACGTGTTCGAAACGGGACGAGAGGCATTCGACGACTTCAGCCGACATTGCGAACGTTGTCGCATGGAGGAGAACCAGAAGAACTGTTGTAACATGTGACTAACGGACATTGATTTGTACCGGTGCACCATCAGAACACAAGCCGAGAAAATTCACTATCGAATTCCTGGAGATACGAGGCACGAAACGGAAGAATCATCACCACTCACATCTTTCAAACAATAGACAACAATCGTTCATCCAATACAACAAATCATTAAATGATTTGTTGTATTGGATGAACGATTTGGATGAACTAAATTTTAGTTTTGGTGCCGAATTTGATTGACACCGAAATTTTTTTTTGTGGACTAGTCGGGTTTCTAAAACTACTGATTCCAATGTAGTACGTAACGTATGGACGGAAAAAATGATATAGAGCGAATTCAGGTTGAGTAGTACTAGGTTGGATGGTCCAACCCTCCTCATTGTCATTCACGTGTAATCTACGTAGTTCGAGTTACAATTTTATTCAGTCATAAAAAGCAGGAGTTGTCCATCTCCCAATTTTCTTGCACTTAGTACGTTCTGGAACGGAGGCTCATGGGTCGACAGAGGGAAGAGTGAAAAGAGGATTCCCAAGGACTCAGCCAGAAGTCATTCGATTAACAGTATGGTCCAGGCTGAGCAAGGACAATATATTGTGCATTCAGTATGTATATAATTATTATACTCAGTTATAATAAAGGTCACTTTTTCTCCATGCGCTTTTGATTTTCGGGATGTAAGTTATAATAGTTATAATACGAGCTGGAACGTCCCAAATAATAGCAATAATAGCTGGAACGTATGAAACCTCTGCTTCCAAGAAATTATTTGTACCCACTTGGGAGTTTCCCAACTCATTACCCGTTCACAGCGCCCGTAGCACCAAAATTTGTTGCCATGCCGTCGTTTGCCGATTTAAAAAATCCATTGAAAATAATCAACGCAACTATTCCTGCCCGTCGCCGACGAAATATTCGCTGCTATAAACGGGTTTAAACGCCCGCCTTTTGTTGTATTTAATTCTCGTACGGTTCAAAAAACCGTTTTCCCCAGAGCCGTTCGCTTTTGAAGTCCTACCGACATTGTGTTATTCCCCCCCCCCCCCCCCCGCTTTTGTGAACTGCGTTTGACGTAATCCCAGTGAATTTCATTGTTTAGTCCTTCCGCGCCGGCACCTTCAAATCCCCATAACAATATTTCCGTTGCCAATAACAATGTGGATAATTCCACTACCGAAGCCTCTCCATTATTCAAGTAACTATTTACTTTCTTCGAGGGTTTTTTTTCTAATACAGAGCACTTGGGCGAGTTTGCATGAAGAGAAATGATTTATTCCGTTTCATACGGCTACGAAGTGCCTGCCGACATTTAGCCTTTGTTGGTGTTACGACGTGATTGATTTTTTCGTATATGCATAGGAATTTTTTCGGTAATATTGAGGAAGCCGTAGATAGTGTCGAGTCTTTGATGATCACACCGTAACTTGCTGATCAGTTCTGAGAACCGTACATTACACATACTATTTTTTAAATTTATTTATTGACCATTTCCTAAAAATAGAAATACATCAATATATAAATCAATTATTATAATACAATATTATATTATAATAATAGAATGATAGAATTGTTGATCATCACATAATATGTGTACATCACATTGTGATGTACATGTTGATGCTCAACAACATCAATAAATATTAGAATATTATTTCCTTCGAAAGGGTAACTAGTACGTCAGAGGCTATGACGCACGAGCGTATGACGTCAGACGGCTTGCAGGAGGCCAACTAGTACGTCAGAGCCTATGACGCACGAGCGTATGACGTCAGACGGCTGGCAGGAGGCCAAACAGTACGTCAGAGCCTATGACGCACGAGCGTATGACGTCAGACGGCTGGCAGGAGGCCAAACAGTACGTCAGAGCCTATGACGTCAGACGGCTGGCAGGAGGCCAACTAGTACGTCAGAGCCTATGACGCACGAGCGTATGACGTCAGACGGTTGGCAGGAGGAGATGATGAGGAGCAGTGGGAGGGGTGATGAGGGGAGGAGGAGTAGGAGGAGGGGGTTATGAGGGAAGGAGGAATGATGAGGAGGTGGTGATGAGGAGGAGGAGCACGGAGGGGGTGGAGGAGTTGTCTGAACAAGGAGAAGAAGAAGAAGAACAAGCTAAGGCCGAAAAACCGGGGTTTTGAAGTTATGTAGCTCGGCTCCCTTTGACCTAGCGACTTGAAACTTTCAGGGCTTTCTAATATCCACTCGAAGGAGACCCACTAATTTTCAAGTTGATCGGTCAAATAGAAACCGAGATATGGATACCTCGAAAACGCGTTTCGTGACGTCCGGTAAACATACACTCGGTACCGTTCGTTTTCTCAACTTCATTGCTTGGCGGGGCGGAACGCTACCGATTGTGGTACGAATACTGTAACCGATTGTGAGTTTACTTCTTGCTTACATAGAAGTAGCAAAGATAATCCGCTTTGATTTACTTTTTTCAAATTATTATTACAGCTCCCTCTTATGAATGAAAATAATCGACGCTTATTATACAACTGCCTCTATATTTCATTATTTATTATCGAGGGAGAAAATTATCCATCCACGTTTCTACAGGATGTAGCTACGCACGAGGGGCGTAACTCGCGAAATTATATTTTTTTAACAGTTAATTTTTGAAAGCAACTTAATTTTTTTACCAAATGCAAAAATAGGGAAGGATAGTGTGGAAGAGTCCGAACAGCGTTTTGACGAAGGCCAAAACCTTTAAATGCGTTTTCCCAAAAATTGCGTCCCTTGTATTCTCGCAGTGCGATTTTCAACCCTGTACCTGACTGATTTCAATTACAACATACGAGTAACCGGAGTATTTCTATAATGAGTAACGTGGAGAACCGCCGTAATGGCTCCGTTTTATCAAATTACATTTCGGTATACACGTCACCGCCAATTATCCCTTAACAAGGTTTCCCATATTTCATAACTCCTCTGTCCTGTTTCTAAAGGACCCCTTCCGAACCGTGTATGGCCCATTCTGTGTGTTATTGAGGAAGTTCACTCATCCGTGAGCGCGTTTTTTTTTTTTCTTTTTCTTTTTTCATATTCCCGGTCTCATTTTGTCGATGTTTTCACGCTTTCTACAGTTTTTCATCCCCTTCGCGTTGGCATCTCTTTCTAAAGGTTTTTATTATAGAAAAAATGTTTTTTTGTCCTTGACGTGATATTGTATGGTTTTTTCTCAATATTGTAGTCGGTATATTTTTGTACTTTGTATTAGGCAAGTGTCTTTCTGTCTGCCTGTCCTTCTAACAGGCATGAACGGCCACACCGGCTCCAACACAAATGATGGCCCAGTTCATCGCCATATATATATATATAATATATATTATATATATAGCAGAAGTCATCATTAGTTTATATTTTTTATGTAGGTAGATTAATAAAAGATGCAAATTTAGTACATTTCAGTTTTTTATGACCTAATACGAGGTCTTACGAGGTCTAATACGACCTCTTAGACACCGGGTTAAAGGAAAATCATTGACTTGATTGCAAAATATTCAACAATTTATTGAATAGATATGAAAAATATCAATTTATAAGTACCTATCTATTTACTTGTACGAGCCCTTTTAGGTACCGGTTCCATGCTTTCCTCAGGGCAGCCATTTAGTTTTGTGTTCGGTGCTGCCAATGAGTTAAGCCGGCGCTACACGACGCGTCGAATGTTGGGCCAAACGTTTGACCGTACTCGACGAGTGACGACTCGACGAGTGACTCGAGCTAAAGCCCCAGCTACACGGTGTGGCAAACGTTTGATCCAGTACGATCCAGGTCGAGCCGTTTGAAGGTCGAGCCGTCGGGAGTGGTTTCAACATGGAAACGGATGATGAAGATGTTGCAGCGATTGCTGCAGCACAGTTGTTGCTTCTTTCTACTGATTTTTAGGTTTGTTTGTTTTAAATTATGGAAAAACGAATGAAGAGGAGACCCATGACACAGTTGTAGGCATGACAATAAAGACAAAGAAATTACTAAAGACAAATAAATATAATGAAATTCAATACAATTCAACAATTTCAATCATAAATTACCTGTGTCGATGAATACTTGGTGGCAAAAGGAATCAAACTGAACGCGCTACAAACTGAACGCCGAGTCGTGTGACCGAGCCTCCTGCCTTCGAAGAAACGAGCTTCCAAGAAACGAAGGTTCTCGACAACGTTGGACCCTTCTTTTTCCTTTGACTTGGGCGCAAAGACCGCTCTCTGACCGATCGCCCTCCAACGCCAACGTTGGACGCTGGCCATTGGAAGCTGGACGTTGGAAGGTCGGCTACACGATGCTACCAGTCACCAAGCGTCCAACATTGGAAGGTGTTGGTAGCATCGTGTGACGCCGGCTTTACCTAGACATCTTACATACCAACACAACACATCATATTAGGTATGTGAATATTGTTCACAAAACACCCAGTAATCATTCCAGTCAACTTCCTATATACGGGAAAGCACAATATGAGAAAGAGGTCAGTGATCTTATTGTTACGACTTCCAAGTATCGTCACCCTGCGCGGTGACAATGCGCATGCACAGAACCCTACGCCTGAGGGGGCCTCTTCTTCACGATCAGACCTTCAGTTGAATCCGTTCAAGTCATTACGCTCTCCCCACTACTGTATATTTTCTCAATATAGCTTCCCAGTTTAATACTATTTCATACTAGTGCCATTATTTTCACTAACATACCTATCCCGGTCGAACAACCTGGAATAATTAAGAGTCCAAATTTCAAACACTTGTCAACATGGTTGACCAGTCTAAGTCCTATATGGTCCCCATATTATGAAGAGCATAAGGATCGCTTGGAGAGAGTGCAGCGGAGGTTCTTCAGGTATCTCTGCTACAAGCTTCGACTGCCGGCTGACCACCACCAATTTTCAACCCTTGCAGCCATTACAATTTGCCTAAGTTGGAACAGCGCCGTTTTGATGCCGATGTTGTTTTCTACCACAAGCTAGTAAATGGTAGGCTTCAGTGCCCTTATCTCCTTTCACGCGTCAACATAAACGTTCCCAGCTACCCCACCCGTTCAGTCACATTGTTCCACGCTCCTTTTGCTGCCTACAACTACCAAATCCATCGCCCCTTGTTTCGTTTACCACGTGAGGTAAATGTTTCGTTAACCACGTGCTTTCCTCCAGGCAGCGGATTTCGATTTCTTCGATGGTAGCCTTTCTCGCCTCAGAACTAGCTTATAGACATTTATCACCTTACTGAGTGAATTTTTTCTTCCGGCCTACAGTGCTTCGGGGTGTTTTTCATTTTTCATAGTAAACCTTTTGCTTTTTCTTATTGTATTACTTTGTAAAGTATCTTATTTGTGCAACGACTAAACTTTGTAATTGGCGTGAGCCGTGTTAATAAATAAAATAAAAAAACATATTGAATAGATATGAAAACAGTAGAAACATATTTTGACACACAAATAAATAGTGAGTAGATAAATGATGGTATGATAGAATTATCCATGTATAGTTACCTTCAAGTAACTCCGGACCACCCTCTGCTACTTCCTCAATATCTGCAATAGGCATATTATTGCAGCCCTTCTCACAGTTGAGGCAGATACTGAAACAGATGCTAAAACAACCAGCTTTTCTACATCCGCAGTTGATCTGACAGGTCTTTATGCATTTGCAAGCTGTTAGTTTCAATACTGCGTTTGGTGCTGGTGGCTGTATGTTGTTACTGGTTGTTACTGCTGGTGGCTGTAATGTTCTTACTGGTTGCAGACCTCCTTTGGCTTCCTTCCAACCCCAAAGGTAGAGGCACGGAGTTTGTACATACTGAGTTTGGCTTCGGCACGGAGTTTGTACATTCCCAAATTGACGGCGGCACGGAGTTCGTACACGACTGCACGGAGTTTGTCAATTCCCGTTTCTTGTAGGAAATTAGTGGGTAGCGCTAAACGGACTGCATATAGGAAGAGGCACGTGATTTGTACATTCCCAATTTGACGGGGGCACAAAGTTTGTACACGACCGCACGTAGTTTGTCCAGTCCCATTTCTAGAAGGGAATTAATTAATAGTAGGTCGTGCGGGTTCGGACCGACTCCGTATTACGACTTCCCGGATTGTTCGTGAATCACAGTGTTTTCCTATTATTGTTGATGAAATTCGCAATCTGCTGCTATGAAAAACTGGATAAATCCTTAATTTAAGTTCCCGCCACTTTGGCAAAGGAAAGTGTTATTTGAGCTGAATTTATCCGTACGAATCTAATAATTTACAGCGCCCGATCCTGAAACAAAGTAAACCACGAACCGTATTAGTACAGGCAGTTGTTGAATTGAAGTTTTTATGATCAAAAGTTATTATTTTTTTAGTTGTGGGTATTATCCAACTCTACCTGCATAGCGATCTTCCTCGGGGCCTAAACGGCTAAAACTATTGATAATTATTGTTGATAAATCCATGGATGACGTAAGTAGAATCTGACATTTACTGTAACAATAATTATTATAATAATAACAATAATAATAATTGTTGGCCACACCTCAATTTATTTAAACTCCGTAGTATTTGTTTAACGTTGCCAATTGATTTCCACATAATAATATTTTGAATTTTCGCTCTTTACCTCCACATTGGTTTTGGCATAGAGGTCTATGTACAAATAAGACTTATTCTGCACTTAGTGCATTCTTATTCAAAAACTAACCTACCTAACCTATCTAGCTACCTCTTCAAATGCAGCAGATCTCCACCTATATCTGGATTGTCTTACACAGAGCTGTAGCTGACATTGTCAAGCACAAAATATCATTTCACTAACATCCTTTAATTAACTTGCCTGGGATTTTACTCCATTTTCTATTCTTAGAAAGTTAAAATGCCATTTTTTTGTTTGTTTTTTTGTTTTTTTATCGATTTCCAGTTGGCTTTCACCTGAAGTTATGACTACGTATAAATACGAGTGATGAATAGAGAAACTCAAATCGTGAGGATTTTTCATTTTTTTAAACTCTCGTCTTTCTATGTAATTTATTGCTTAATAAACCTTCAACATTAGGCCTTCCACTCCGGGCATACAGATTGTATACAACCAACTCCATCATGACCGTATAATATACCGTATATTACCTCCCGAGCTAACATTGAAACTGCCTAGTGAGCGTTTCGATGCGTTGGGTTGGGCGTGGCGAAACCAACGGTATCACTTAGCACTGATAGAACGACTGGTTATTGATTGAAGTATTGACAAAGAGGTGAACGGTATAATTGATTAGAGGTTCGAAGTTTCACTTGATTTATTACCATGCCCTTCGTGCAACGCAACTGCTGAATAACAATAAATTAAAGTTAATACAATTGAAGGTAGTAGGACCACCAAGGTATCGTAGCTCGCATGATAAAACTTGCAGTGAATTTCGTCTCTCTCAAATACATACACTTAGAACCGACACTTATCGTGCGATTAGCTTCTTGAGGGCCACCACGAAAAATAGCTCTACCGAACCTCTGTTCATCGTCCAATCTGCAAACAGGCAAAGGTGAATTTAGATAACGGTCTCCTTATTTATTCGGATTTATTGGGTTATTAAATGATTCATTTGATAAATTTTATGAATTCAGCTAGTCGTTCCAACCAAAGGGCTCAGGGCTATTAGCGTTACTTTCAATACTACAATCAATTATTGACAGAAATCCGTTTGATGGTTCAGGGGGTTTGTGAACTTGTGTATACATCATCATACGTATACGTCTTCATAGGATCACCACTGTATTGCTTAGGTTATCTCGAAAAGGATCGTTAATCGGGATAATAACGAACTAATCGCTGTATAAATGTGAAGTACATATTTGAAGTGAACTCGTGAGAGTCGTCGCAACTAAGATAATACAGTTGATACAACAATTAATTCAAGAGACTATTTTCTTGTTTACGATAAAACTCTAGGGGTTTCCATTGGAAAACAATTAATTAAGACGGACGGGACCGGATTTGAACGCCTCACCATCTCCATTCTCATTTCTGCGCAAAGTTACCGTCAGATTAGGATGAAATAAATGCACGTGAAATTATCTAAACACCAAGGGCCGGACCTTCACTTATTATATTACCACAATCAGCTCAGTACGACAATCAAATTCGGTTCTAAATAGGTGTATGAAGGGTCAAAACTAAACTCGGATGAATTTCGAGGGTCTCACGGCAACATCTCACATGTCACTTTTGGCCAAGATGAGTTATGCATACCATTCGAAGCGTCTTCCCCCGGCGGATCGATCTAAGTATAAGCTACGTACCTAAGTTAGGTAACACTAAATCCCTCTATGTATTTTACTAAATTACTCAGTAAACATAGGTAGTCATTGGCAGATGGTTTTGTGGCTCTGCTGAAAAGTCGCCCAAATGACGATGTGGGAAGTCGCCGTGAGACCCTCAATTTATTTCGATTTTTGACCTCTTGCTTATAAAAAGAATCGAATTGGACGACCCTCAGATTTTGTAATGTCTGCAGGATTTTGTGAAGGGAAACAGTTAATGGAGTAGGTTTTATTGTAAATTTATATTTACGCGTATTATTAAAGCTCAACTATACGCTGCTGGTATTTAATTACTATTAAAGCTGTAATTACTGCCATAGTTAATACCTAAATACTTTGGGGGAAAACTTCCTATACACTCTTTTTCTCCCTTCTTTTGATTAATTAATATAACATCCAATAAGAAGCTCAACTGAGTTATAATACCTTCTGGAACTTCTAAGAGTATTTTTCCTTCCCTGTTGTGAATATCGGATTACAAGTTTTGCAATAACAAGTTCAAGTACTTTTCATTCCGTCCATGTCTCAAGCCAACATTTTATACCTCGTAGGTAAATCCGTTGATAGTTGATAAAATTGTGGAAAGTTATCATCATCATCTAGTCTGGTAGTTGAGTCTTCATCTAACAACACTTCTTATTGCGTATTATTCGCATCTAATTTATAATAATCGTTACGAACAACTCGTCCTTCATGAAGATGGCCGGGAAGACGGTTGAGTTTCGCAATAACAACTTCTCTTCAAGTTCCGGGCGTAAGGTCGGGAACGGACTCCCGACCGAGTAAAAATAGATTATCGACTGATTCTCAGAACCCTTGTTTTCTGTTTATAAAAGCGGACCTTGATGGCGAATAATTTCAATGCATCTACATGCGACCTTGTCGAGGCGATTAGTATCTGATAGCCAGTAAGCGCACAATGCGATTCTTATGATTGGTTATTCCTTTGTGAGTGGTAGGTGAAATCCAGTCACGACTCCCTTAAAAACGCTGAATTATTGTTCCCTATTGAGCCACTCGTGTAGCTCGTGAACTTGGAAATGTCATAAATAGAGGGCGGATTCTTATACTAAAAACCCCTTTCTATGTCATAAAATATCCGGTAAAAACATCCAAAGTATGTAATTAAATATGCAAAAACAAAATCAGAATTAGCCTTTTTGGCTTATTTTACCCAAGGTGACAAATAAAAAATGCATACCTGAACCCTTGAAAAAATAAGTATTTTATTCATTTCACACAAAATATCCATTAAAAAGGTTACCATGTACCCTCTCTAGTCGTTCATTTCTTCTTTTTTACACTAAACATTGCTTCATTTAAACAAGGTTTCATGTAATGATAGATAGGTAACACTTGACGCTCCTTCATTCTGAAGGAAAATTGAGCTTTTCGGTCTGATTTGAAAAGAATGCCATCCTGCATATTTTTCCTGAAAACGAGTGGCTGACCATTGTCGTGCCACCTGGAGTATGGGAGTAAGGAAATCTCGCCCTCTACTGCTATTGTATCCACGTCCGCGGTTCTGTATCCATCTTTGACCCTCTGGTTCCAGAACCGCGATTCGTGATTGCCATTGCTCATCTTGCGAGGGGGGGTTATGATGTACCGCCGCCTCGCAGGTTCCCTGTGGAGCACCCACTTGGGACTGATGCATTTCCGGCTTTGACAACTGCAACAGTGCCTCTACCTGATATAATTTTATAACAGCTTGTTCAAAATCTGTTATTCCCGCTAAACATAATCTATAGTTGTTTGGTAATCCAGCCGCCAATATCCTCTGCTTCTCTATGGAATCCAGGCTTGGGGCTGCCTTCCATACTAAGTTTCTTAATCTATCGACGTATTGTTTCATTGTTTCTGTTGACTGTTTTTCTAAATTATATAATTGTCTCCTAGCCGATTCTATTAAACTTGGATCCTCAAATTCTTGTTTTAACTGAATTTTAAATTGTTCCCACGTTGGTTTGATTTTCCCCGCGTGATCCATTTCGTCATACCAAAGTTGTGCGTCCGATAGAAAAAAACTAGGTATGCTACGCATGATTTCTTTTTGTTCCCATCCATGGTACTTGGCCAATTTTTCCCAACTGTTTATGAACTGGTTTATGTCTTCATGGGGTTGCGCAGAGAAATATCTAGGGGTTATTTTTACTAGGTTCGCCATATTTACTACTTGTTTACTAGTTGTCTGGTTTACTGTATTCTCGTACTGTCTATCTGTCATTAATACGTCATATGTGTGCTGTTCGGTTAGTACATCGTTGTCACTGAATTCCGATTCTGTATTTGTATATTCGTTTGTCCGTATACTTGAGTGCTCTTCTGCTTTTAAATCTTCGTTCAGAAATCCTTGCTCTCTTAACAAGTTACACGCGTCTGCGTAATTTATGTCGTTTACCGAGTTTCTCAAGATTTTTTGTAGCAAACGTGGTACATTTAATTCGGGTTGTATCCAAATTTCTGTTATCTTTAATCTGTTTTCGTCTCTAGATGTGGGTATTTCTCCAAAATATGTTATGATTTGTAAGTATTCAGCAGCTGTCAATCTGTTTAGACTTCTTAATGGTTCTTTTGGTCCCAAATGATATCTGTCTATTAATCTTTTTACTATTAGAATCAACGGTGGATCATTTTCTGTCATTTATAGAATGTAGCTTGATTTATAGGTAGTTGTGTGTTTTGAGGTGTATCCCTAGTGTATCCTATGTAATTTGTTTTTTATCATTCAGGATGACGTTAAATTGAGCATCTCTTCTGAGATATTCTCTTTTCCTCACTGTTGGTACAAAATGCTACTTCCTGCTTAGGTGAGCGCAATTTGTCACACCAGAGAGTATCAAGAGGCCCTTTTCTAAATTTTCTTATTAATTTTTGGCGAGAGCGATTTCCACTCCTTGTCTAACTCAGTTTCCAATTCGTACTTGTGAGCTAGACAAAATACTTTGTGCAACAAAGCATGCCTTTTTCAAAGGGAGCCTGCCTATGTGTACTTGCCTCTATTTGCGGGATGAATTTACTATGCTGCACACCTTCCTTGAGGGATCTGACCTTTTCCGTACACCAAGTGCTTTGGTCTAGGTTTTTCTACTCCGTGCGATCTTTCTCAAAAACATGCAATGGTTTTCAAAACGTGCCTCAAGCTACGTTCTACGCAACAGGCTTTAGAGCACTATTGCCTAAGTCCCTACTTCTGTTATCGAAAGCTCGCACACAGCGTATCCCAAAGAAGTTGCAGCGCAAAAATAATTAAGAAAAAGGGGTCCCTAGCCTAAGGCAGTACACGTAATAATGGATATAACTTATTCTAACATGCACACATAATAATACCATTGAATTGCACACAAAAAAGAGCAGATAGAATAATGGAGAGACAAAAATCAATATATTTTCAAATATACATAAAAAAAAAAAAAAAACTAGCTTGGCTTCTTTATTTTTGTTTTATTTATGTATTAATTTACTTCTTTATTTTATTTTTACATTATTGAGCTTCTTCATTTTATTTTATTTATTCAATATATTTTCAAATCTATATAAGAAAAAACTAGCTTGGCTTCTTTATTTTTGTTTTAGTTATTCATAGGGGAAGGGGGGGGGGTTAATTTTATGGAATTAATTTGGCGCCTCCACCATTTATGTCGTGCCACCTGGAGTATGGGAGTAAGGAAGAAACTAGTAGAATAAAAGACAACGTTATTTAAACCCCGTTTTATTCTAGTCCCTTAATCTATCCTTAAACTATCCCTAACAACCCTAAAGTCTCTCCACAGATACCTTGGGTAGCTTCTGGCGGGCGCTTCTGGACGATCCTGAAGACCTCGGCGTCCGCGTCCGCGACCGTACTAGAACGAAAGGTCTGTCGGAAGGAAGTTCAGGGGGGCACCGAATACCGATCCGAGCTATTGAATCGGGAAACGCACGTTGGCTCCAGACGAGTGCTAATCGTTGGGAATCAAAGAAGCGAATGCCGCGACCGTGGAATTCGCCCAACTTGTCGTCTCGCGTGCGATATTCCGCGAGGTTGGGGGAAACCGCTGACAACGGTCGCCGCGGGATCCAACACCATGTAGGTAGGCAAAATATGCAAGTGAATGCATTTATCTATGGATATGCTAATATCGAATATTTTATGCGCTAAACCTCAAAATATGCAATTTTATGCAAAATAAAATGGCTTTTTTTGGAAACAGAAAGAATTGGAACGGGCAAATCACTGGGTATTTCTTCGAAATTCGGCGAGGGAGAAAATATGCATTTGTTCGAAACTTTTTAACTCCCCTGATATACTCGTATGCGTAGAATCCAAATATTCTGAGATACATTTTGTGCCTACGGCTGTATGTAAATTATTTATCATTTATGATATAAATGAATTATTTATCATTTATGATATAAACGAATTATTTATCATTTATGATATAAATGAATTATTTATCATTTATGATATAAATGAATTATTTATCATTTATGATATAAATGAATTATTTATCATTTATGATATAAATGATATATAAATTGTGGGTAGCCACCAGTCAACGGCGAATTTTCAACCCCATTGTGCAGATGACACATTTCCCTTTTTTAACAGCTGTTTGGTTGATGTTAATAATTTCTTATTCTTTCGGTTGACTAATGTTATACAATGTTATTCCTGTTACTACATGTTATTCCTCATTCTATTCCGTCTCGTACTTTATTTAACACGAACACACCCATCGGTAATGGGTAAAATAAATTATTTATCATTTACCTATTATATAAATATCTAGATTCTGGCATTCGCAGGGTAGCTTCCCACCAACCCAAAACAAAACCTCCCAACTTCAAGGCTCGCAGCATGTAACTAGGGGTACTGAAGGGCAAGGTTAAAAGGCCTTTCAGAATATTTGACTGTACTTCTCCTAATTCCTCAAAGTAACGGAGGCCCATGATCTCCAAGCTACACACTAATACTGAATAATAATCTAGCTACACGCTAACACTGAACAAACTATAGAATCGAAAAGTTGCTTTCTAGATTTACCCTTACAAGATTTACAAACCCTTACACGATTTACCCTTACAAGATTTACAAACTTTAATCACAAACAGTGCAATGGTTGATTTTGAGATTTTAATCAGATAACCGAGACTTATGTACGAATCCCCAGTAGCCAAAAAATGTAATGTGTCTGCTAGCTTTTCTTGAACAGGCACCTACTGCTTTCCTGTAGATTGTGTCACGTTTCTTGATTTTATGTCCTATCATTGATATCAAACACTAAAAATCACTACTGGTCATTCTCAGAATGTTTTTAAAACTCCCTTCGCACTTCAACTCACCACTCGAAGGATGGTCGTCATCTATCTGTACCTATCTATGCCTAGCATTCAAAGGAGAGTCTAACCCAATCTCTTCGGGGGGGACCTCTTGTGCAGTAGCAGGCTTTGAGGTCACAGCAGCCGTCATCGTCGTCCGACATCCTTGACGCTACAGACACGAATGTGAGCTCATTGTACTCGGAATAAGTTCGGTCTCATAATTCACATTCAAACGTTCTCTGTGCAGGAAATGCATTTAGTACGCTCTGCTCAAGGACCTTCCAGTTGCAGGAGCAAATGTCAAATGATTGAGATGGCAACTTGCGATCCGACTTGGGTCAGCTGTAGGTCGCGTTGCCGTTCACCCTCCATTGATAATGAGTTCGGGAAGCTGGCGCCGGCGATCAGATCAAAGACCGTATGGAAAGGAAAAGACCGTCCGCGTCAGAGAGTGGTTCACTCGCTCCTGGCCTAGCGGGCTCTGTACGGGGTCCTGTCCGTCCCCCTTTTCCATCTTGAGTCGCGGCCGGCACTACTATTACACTGTACCGTTAGCCACTGCCTAGAACCAGGCCAGGGGTTCACATTGGGAGATTCTGCCCTATCAATCATACTGCATACCGGAACACCGAGGAATCCGCTGGCGCTTTCAAAGGCGCTTCTTCTTCGGGGCTTCTCTTGTCGAGGTTCGTCCTTTTTTTCAACTGCATCATTATATTCGGGAAATCGTACCAACCAGGGTGTAATGGAGCAGAAGGAAAAATCATCGGCCGATAATATTCGTACCATTTTATTGTAAGTAAAACTAGAACTTTCTCCGACGTTAAAGCTATTAAAATAGTGAAAACTGGGTTATTAATGACTCTTGATAGCTGGTAAGTACTGTGCAAAATTGATCTGTAATAGTCAACCACGAGTATATTTACGATAAGATTACAACCATTCTTGTTGGACCGAAACTGGATCCTTGCATTGCACAGTATTGTACGAGTGTATTGAAAAAAATCGTCTATTTCTACTGACATATGAGTACACTGTTTTCGGTGATTAAACGGTGATTTAATAGACGATTTTTCAGTGGAAATAGACGATTTTTCAAATACCTACTCTTGTTCTCCTTGTAGAAGAACAAACTCTAGAAAATCAGATTGAGTGGTCAATCAGGGTTTCAGGGATTTCGCAAAATTGAAAGACCATATTTTCTTACGTTTATTTGTATTTTAACCATATTGATGTATTGCTTTGTCACTGGCGATGGTTTAATAACCGAAACCGGTCTCAACATCGAAAGATGTCAACATGAAGGTGAATCATGCGGCAGCCTGCCGGGCAATGTTCATGCCCGCCCAGCTGATTCGAGCAGCACATGGTTTTCAAATATCGAGTTAATTAATGATAATTATAAAAATGATTAATAACTAATAAGTATTATCAATCATTAACAATAATTATCAATAATTTACACTACTTGATAATAATTGTTAATAATTCATATTTCATAATAATAATTAATCTATCATTCAGTGATTTAGACGGAAGGGTGATCTGTGTAAAGAAGATAATAAACCGTTGTGTCAACAAGTGCTTTAGTTTGAATTGTACGAGTATCATCTACGCGCCCAGTGGCTAGCTATTCATATGGAGTCCTCTACGGGCAGGACAACAATTAAGGGTTAAATTTTGAGGTTATTCAATAGCTATCCATCGATTGAATTTAATGCGAAGCTGATAATCAAGATCGACATATTTATGGAGCCACTTACTACATCTAGGCTCACCTTCTAAATTCTAATACGTTCAAAGCGATCCAAGTTGGAGTACCCTCGATGCAATTAAGAAGTTTTAACCTGAGGAATCATCCTGGTAAAGTTTTGGCCGCTACCAGGCCTTCCCGGCATCTCCACCACCTCTCTTGGTCGTATTTTCGAAATTCTAACTGTTTGCAGATTCCATGATAATCTCCCAATTTCATTAACACCGGATCATCTAGATATAGTTATGATACTTCAAATAAGCTCCTCCACCTCGTTTCCATAATCTCTCTCACGGTTTTCTAAATTATAGCGGCAAAGTTCACGTTGTTGTGTGGTAGAGCTGTATAACTGAGAATAAACGTACAAACTCACTGACTGTGGAATTTCATTAGTGTGTCACATTATTCTGATAATTGTACCGTGACAGTCTTCGGATCTATGTATGATCTTAATGAGACGAGAATGTGAGCCTCTTGAGATAGAACTGGTTTCCTCTGGTTTGTAGTGTGAATCAACTGTGAACAGGAAGCCCCCAGCTTAGTTGCATAAGCTTGATGAGTTGCGCAGTGGGCATCTTCGCTAAAATCGAGCTCATAAGTAACGGTGTCGAACAGATTTTGATGATGTGTTACATGTTTCGAAAAGAACATGATGCGCATTTCCCTCTTACGTATTACACTCTGAAGGTAGGAAACTGCAAATCATTAAAAACACGTATCAAATTGTGGGGTTTGTCTTTAACAACTACTCGATTGGGGTCTTGCAAGCAATTTTGAAGAGTGATGATTGGATATTTTTTGCAGCAACGCCTAATAGCACCAAATAAGTTGTACAGTTGCGAAATGTCTAATGAAGTTATGAAGTTAGTGTCTCTCACAGCCTAAAACTGTTCCCTCCCATCCATGATCGCGAAGAATGTCGTAACTATCGTCGAAAACTGGAGACGGCTGCGGGGTTATTAAATGAGATCCGTAAGATCTGATGAGCCCCTGAGATGGCGGTGTAACTGCCTAAAATGTCAAGACCTCGTCAGCTGGATGGCAAAGCGCGAGATTCCCCAGTTGGACCTCGAATGATAGACGGCTCAGTTGCCCGAATGAACTTTAACTTGGTAGGTTATTTCAGGATACTTCTATTAACATTACGATCTTACGACAGATACTGGGTTTGGGGTTGTTTCACTGTTTCTTGGGAGTTGAAGCAGAGCTGACAAACATTTCGTCAGTCCAGGAACCAGTTTCATAAAACACTAAGTTAAAGTTGCAAGTAGATTTTCTTTTGGTTTATTATCTTTGATAATGAACCATTGGGATCGCCCAAGAAAAGAAAACGGTTTCAAGATACGTAGATTCAGAAAATCGAATAAGTTACCGTTGAGCTAAAATTACGAAATTTGGTTTACGCGTTCAGACCACACCCACGGAGATCCCTGAAACTTTTAATCACCCTAGTTCTAGCGAAATTTGAAACTTTAAAACGTTACGGGAAGGCCTCAGACCCACAGCCCCTTGTTCAGCGTTAGAGAACTTATTAACCATTGAAGTTCCTATGTTTGTCATTATGTTGATGCGATTTTCTCTTCTGTTGCAGGTGAGTAGACTCAGAACTGCTCTCATGGATTTGAGCCAATTTGAATCGTATGTATTGTTTATAAACGTTTCTACGTGACATGTATATTTTATGTGTAGATCGAAAATGCGGCAATTCTTCAATAAGATGAGAATCGCGTCAGAGGTGAGGGTGGTACACAATACAAATCACCATATTTTGGCAAAAAACTGCCTGGTTAGTCTAGGTTTGGGTTAGTACAGTATTCGGGAATATAGCAAAATAATAACAAACGGGAAATTGGTACGACTATAATGGAATGAGTATAATAATCTGGTCATGATCACACTGCAGTGTGAACGTCAACTTATCACTTGAAAGATCTGTTCTGCTGAACGGCACATTTCGAGTCGAAATACGAATACGGTTATTTTTTGGTAATAGGTTATCGAGTAGCAGCGACCGTCTGGTAATAGGTTATTCCTGTAATAGGGGTTTTCTGGTAATAATTTGTCTGGTATTAGGTTGCTGAACAGTAATAGGTTATTTGAAGCGGTTTCGTTAAATATTCCCCACCCCTAATTTTGACAAATAACACCATTCACATTCAAAACCCTCTCAACAACTCCTGGTTTTAAAGACTTGAAGTGTATGAGAAAAAAATATCATTCGTATGCACAAGAATGCGAATGCAATAGAAGGTGAGAACTTATGAGAGTTACGCCTTAAAAAATTAGCTAATACATAATAAAAATTATTATAATAGAAATAATTTGTATGCCAACTCATAGGGTTATTCGTATGCACTGCATATCATCCAGTTCAGGTTTAGATTTTTCGTTCAGGGGCATAGAAGACTTGAACCGAGAATCCTCAGTCTCTTCGAGTTGTTTTCCTCATTCCTAACAACGGGTTCCTCGACGGCCAACAAGAGGCGATGCAGGTTTCTGAATGCACTCGCATTCCGTCGGCCCGTTCTCATGGCAGTTCCGCTTTCTTTTCCACAATGCATTCGGTCCCTCGCCCATTTCGGGACATTCTTCTCACAGCGGATCAGAATCTACTGTAACGTGCGTCACGGAGGAATTTGGGCTAACGACAAAAATATATCCGCCCACTTATTCTTTAGATGGCATTTGGTTTTAGGTTAAAAATGGCGTCGAAAAATACAGTTTCATTGTAAAACCCAAGGTACATACAAACCAAGGTACTTTTGCTCAGCTGATTTTCTCAACTTTCATTGCTCAAAGCAAACCTTATTGTTTAACAAGGGAAGGTAATGCAGAAACATCGTTGGTCATGAGCTCTTTAGATACACCATGAACCAGTTTCAAAGCCATCGAACTAATTACAGTGAAACCTTTCTATTGTGGAATCCCAAGGGGCCAGAAACTTTTTCACATTGAACAGTTTTTCCACGAAAAAAGTCGACTTCATATCGAATCGAGGTATTTGATTGAGATCTAATGGACCTTCAAGAAGAGCAATTGTCAACTCAAATACATCGAGAAAAACGAAAAAAGTCGACTTCATATCGACTCTATTGGTTCATTTGTGATCGAATGGACCTTCAAGACGAGCAATTGTCAGCTCAAATACATCGAGAAAAACGGGAGAAGTTGACTTCATATCGAATCGAGGTGTTTGATTGAGATCAAGTGATTGAGATCGAGTGAAGTCAGAATTGCGATTTCTTATCTTATTCCGTTCCAAAACTGGAGCACTTTGAATATGAAGAAACGTGGTTGATATTCAAGAAATATTCTTCGTGTACATCATGTTCTTCAATGGAGACATTTTACATAAAAACCATTTATTTTTTCGAAAATTCGCTCTTATGAGCTGCAAGACTGTGGATTCTTTTTGTACACCATGCTTCATACTTGTTGTGTTATTAATGATCAGCTTAGTCATTTAAACCTTTCATTACTAGATTGACACAATTCGTCTCAGTGGGGAACATCTGGTTACGTTATGTAGAAAACATGCTCCATGACATATTTCAAGTCAGACCATCCAAATCCCGTTATTCGTGTTATGCTCGTGTTGATGGCATTGCTTGGGTATCGATTCCCAAACCAGCGACGTTTTTGAACTTTGTGAAGTTAATGCCGAAATGTCAATAAAATTAGTAATTGGTACGGATTAAAACGATGATTTTCAAACTACAATCCCTTTTCATTTTTAAAAAACGCCTGGAATGTGTGGGATCTAATGAGTTTTCATTTCTTGTTTTAGCAATCTAATTAGGGACCTGAGGCTTCTCGGAAATTATTTATTCTTTATTTTCCACCGTTACAGAAGAGGAAAACAACACGGAAACAACAAACACTAATAATGATAATGGCTTGGGTACACAGTTCTCGATGATTGAGAACTGAGATAACCTCTATAACGATAACCCGAGATATCGATGTCCCTTCACGCAGTAGTGGTCATTCAAATTACTCAAATTAGTGTTGTTTATTGGAGTGATAGACTTCTGAAGTATCTTTCTAGAAACGATAATCGTTCAAAAATCATTCATGAAAAAATTAAGCAAAACAGGAAACATTTGAAAAATTGCTCTGAGAGAAATGTCGATGTCCAAGTAAAAACATTGAACCATCGAAGTTCAGTTTTTAATCGTTATTAATGAATACTTATGAAGCTATCGAATTAAGTATTAAGTTTTAATACTTAATTTTGATAGGTTCATAACCAGTTCAGGTCATAAAGTTCATTGATGAGATAACGAAGCTACGTGAAACCTTTCGGTGGCTGTAGAAGGCCCGTCATTACCTAAGCACGATCTCTCGTGACGACCGAGTGAAAGGGATAAAAACAGACGGAAAACTAGCGAGTTTCCGTAACGGGTGATTATACTCAAGGACTCAATAATGAAATGAAAACAACGAAGCCAACAACGGATGCTGTACAAATCATGACGAGCTTTCATTTCCTTGTGAACTACCAAATCAATCGTCGATATCGTAAATAATAACACGTCATTACACTCTTTCCATCACGTGGTAGTACTACGACGAGAAATCGGCAAGGTATACCATAGATGATCGTCGAGACAATGCGCTGTTGACACGCGCTAATTATTATCGTAATCCCCAAAATTTACATTTAATGTAAATGCATGGTAGGTATATTATCCTAGAGTCCAAAATTTCAAAATTCGTTTTGAACCCTCTTCCCATTACCTAGGGTCATGAAAAGTTTCAAGGATCTTTGTGGGGTTAGTCCGAACCTGTAAACCGAATTTCGTAATTTCAGCACAACTAACTGGGCAAAGTGCCGCGGACGGATCTTGAAATCTACGTATCTTGAAACGTAAACGCTCAAAGTTTATTTGGGATTTTTTATCTCGGGTGATTCTAATGGGTCATTGTTGAAGATAGTAAACCAAAAGAGAAAGTGTAGCAACTAACGAAAACGATTGAAATTAAAGGATGCATAACTGATTGCACAATTCAAACATTGTGGGCAACTTTCATCACAATGTTGTTGAATCGACGGTTTGATTCGCGAAACTCACTTCTCCTTAATTGAAGTTACTTGAATTGACGTTCATCAACGACGGTCTATGATAAAGCGAAAGTGGCCCATGGTCCTCAGTTTCATCTGATTCTGATGATTCGGGTAACTGTGATGGGGTAATAACGCGAATGTGTACAGACGGACAGATGATTGTAGGTAACGTTACTAATGTAGTGTTTGTAGCTGTAGAATATAAGGAACTAGTCTTATTATCTGTCATATTTAGTTGAAGAGACCATAATTCGTACGTCCTGTGAGCATTAGCTCCAGTCCATTCAGCTTCGTGACGCGAGTCGAAATCATAAACGAAACAACTTCCGAAAGTGATTATTTTCGGCGCACACGACTTTTGCGGTCTTTGCAGACGAGTTCAACCAACTTCCTACCAGTACAGCTTACCCGCAACTTGCCAACACTCGTTTTGTACGCCGTTTTATGCCTGTAATTTCCCTTTCCCGTCAACGGGCCGTCATTGCCGTCCTCGTCCTGTCAGTTTGATTTCTCGTTTGATGACACTTTGATGATGGACAGGAAAAGTCCAATTCGCTCTTGCTTTTCCACCGGTCTGAAAACATCCAACATTACATTTGTTCTCTTTGGTGGTGAGGGAAGTAATTAACTTGTTTTCGCGGGGTTCGGTACATTCAATGATTGTTTTATGTAGACGACACGACCTCAAGTCAAGCATCACTTCGTTTTCCCACTAATTCAATGTAAATCGGCGTGAATTCGATTACTTTCGATTACAACTTGAATAATTCTTACCACTTTGTTCAGAACTGAACGTGGACGTTTCAAATTGATTTAACCCCTCTCTCATTGTCTTGAATAAAACGAATTTCTAATTCGCGCCATCACATTATGGTTTATTTTTAGTTCACATTGTTGGGTGCGATTTTTGCCACTCTTATGAGCTCCAATCCACACCGAATCTGAATAGAAAGCTGTCGGTCTGATTTGTTGTTGTACTCGTAGTAGACTCGATTTTGGCCAGTCAAGTCAATACTATCTCTAAATCAAAAAGTCACCTGTCTACCTACCTGTATAACCCACTGACTAGTGGACACTCTAATTGCAGATATGCATTATTATCATATTGCCGAGGTCCTCTGACATCTAGTTGATATAATCTGATATGAACAGGCCACTCAGTTGACCACTCAGTTACGTATCAAACCCCAATGTCAGAATGAACGATAAGCCCCCGTTGGATTGTGAAGAGTAGGATTTTTCATCATTTTATATAACGGAACACGACTGGATTACTTCGTTAGTCCAACAAGTTAGGCATGTCTTGCTGAAAATTCAAAAAAATTACATTGAGATGTATTCACTAGGTAATTTTCTCCATCAATATTGACCAGAACGTTTTAACGCTCGCCCATTTATTAGATGCCGAGGAGATAAAATAACCATTCGCTGAGTTCTTGAAATGTGAGAAGTCCGATAAAACTTTACCAACGCATTAACCTACAAAAACCTAGTGAAAATTCCAACTGAAAATTCTCTGATTCAAAATCTATTCAAATTTAACCAAAAAATGTTTCCGAGATATGGTTAAATGGGCATAAAATAATTGTAATATCTGCACTAACAGCAATTTTATGTATGTTTCTGTCGATAGTTTGATGGGATGTGTGTCGTAGAGGGAAGTCTGATTGTAATGGAGCGGTGTATTAAAACCAAATAACTGGCACAGCTATCTATGGTATAGAGAGATAATTTAAAGTGGATGGTGTCTTACATAATAATATTATGTATTATGTGACTGGTAGAATGATTATCAACCAGCATAAGCGGCGTAGAGTGAGCCCCTGGAGACTGAAACCTTCCCCACTTAACTAAAAGCGGGATTTTTTGGTGATTTATTTATTGCAACTGAATATATTATGTACATTTTTATCTAGAAATATTTAATTTCAAAATACGTCAATCTCACTGCAAGGTACGTTTGCAGCTCAACCTTGCCCGTTATCGTAGCTGGATCAGTAGGCACCTCTGGGTTTCCCTTCAACTATAAAACTTTTGGCGCAGCATAACTTTCGCTTAAAGCGCCGAAGTTCTCCTTCGTCGTCCAGAACGTTGTGTTTTTCCAGGATTCGATGTTTGTGGAGGCCATGTTCGTGCTTTCACAATGCCTATTTGGGCGATAGTCTTATTTACTGTTTCTACCCTCAAATCCCGAAGAATACCATGATTTCCCATGTAGCAACGGGCGCCAACTCTCCTTCTCAGTATTTTATTCTGAAAGGTTTGGATGTTTTAAAGATTGGACTTCTTGGCACATCCCCAACGCTGAATCCCGTGGGTCTAGCGAGCGAAGAATCTGCTCATATATGAACTGTTTGTGGTAACGGGAAAGTTGGGAATTCCTTCCCATCAACCAATACACCCTTCTGAACTTGAACGGATCCCGCTTCTTCTCTTCGATGTGGTTTTTCAATTCAGTTTGTAGTTGAGGTTCATCCCCCAAACTATTTCACTGTATCGCCATACGGTTTTTTTATTTGAGTTCATCTCAAATTCTAAAGCCTGGTTTCCACTGAGCGCGCATCGTTCGCGAACGTTTGCAGTTGTTCGCAAACAGGTAAACGCCGCGCAAAACGTTCGCGAACGCGTAGAGAAGGGTACTGTTTCCACTGCCCGCGCACGGCCAAACTATCAGTTGTTCTCGAGCATTCGCGAGTGATCCGAGTAATTCGTTTCAATTTCGAAATCAATAAAAACCCAAGAAAATAGTAAGTAACATTTCAAATCGTTCAAAATGCTGGATACTATTGGAATTTCGTTCGTCCGATTCCAACCATGGCACCCGCACTATCTAAGGTAGCCATATGTGCTGCTTCAATAGTACTTCTCTCCGAACTTAGTATCCAATAGTATCCAGCATTTTGAACGATTTGAAATGTTACTTACTATTTTCTTGGGTTTTTATTGATTTCGAAATTGAAATTGAAAAAAATTGTATTGTACATAGGACTAGTCCCTCATAGTGTACATCAAATGACTTAGGATTAATGACGTTATAAAAATACAATAAAATATAGAAAAAAAGAAGGAAGGACTTCTGCCATAAATATCGGAATATCGAAGTAGGAAGTATTGATGTTTGATTCCCGATAAATATCAAGTATCGACATCAGGTTCCGATACTATCGACCATCGATATATCGATATTTTATCGTCGATATCCCATCCCTTCTAGAACCATCTAGAACTGGAAGAACCCCCAACCCTTTCGAGGAAGAACAAAATTCGTCGCGAACGAAAGAACATGCGCGTGGGCATGTTTCCACTGGGCGCTCAACGAATGCAAATCCCTTTGATGATTCGCGGAAAAACCGACAGCCGTCGGATCAACCCCGCGCACGAACGAACAGTGTTTGGGAACAATGTTCGGCGCGGGTGAGTGTTTCAACTGCACGCGCATCACGATCGCAAACGTTTGCAAACCCTGTTCGCGAACGATGCGCGCTCAGTGGAAACCAGGCTTAAAGCCTCGTTTCCACTGAGCGCGCATCGTTCGCGAACGTTTGCAGTTGTTCGCAAACAGGTAAACGCCGCGCAAAACGTTCGCGAACGCGTAGAGAAGGGTACTGTTTCCACTGCCCGCGCACGGCCAAACTATCAGTTGTTCTCGAGCATTCGCGAGTGATCCGAGTAATTCGTTTCAATTTCGAAATCAATAAAAACCCAAGAAAATAGTAAGTAACATTTCAAATCGTTCAAAATGCTGGATACTATTGGATACTAAGTTCGGAGAGAAGTACTATTGAAGCAGCACATAGATAGTGCGGGTGCCATGGTTGGAATCGGACGAACGATGGCACCCATGGCACCCGCACTATCTAAGGTAGCCATATGTGCTGCTTCAATAGTACTTCTCTCCGAACTTAGTATCCAATAGTATCCAGCATTTTGAACGATTTGAAATGTTACTTACTATGTGACCAGTAGAAAGGTTATCAACCAGCCTTATACCGACAAACCCTCTTCGGTGCTGGCCATCTGGTGGTAGACCTGAGCCTTCAACATGATACCAATATTTCAATATACTCGTTGTTATAATCCACTAGAACTTGTGCATTTAATTATTTTATTCTTATTAATTTATTTCATTTCGAACGAGGGAACTTTTTTATATCTTCTGAAGCTAATGGGCACGGAGGCTACTACACGTATTTGTTTTCACATTATTCAATCCCTCGTCGCCTGATGGAAGTCTACAACCGCTAGTTATTTGAATTGAATCTCAGTATCTCTTGATGTTTTATGTGTTTCGATTTCCACTCTACATTCTATTGGAATCTCAAAAGTGTCCCCAATCGCCGATTTCCTCTTCCTCGTCCTCCGATCGAGCGTATTGAAATGGAACAGGGCGAAAGAAGGGAAATATCGTTACAAGGGATATCCCTTCGACCCTCTGTTTTAATATTCTCCCGCACGTACTGGTCTGGTCCGGGATAGCTATAACCCTTTTAACGAACCAACTTCAACCCTATCTCCGCTGAACGCCGCTAATGGTTCGTTTCCCTTTATTGGCCTTGAGATATTTTAATAATCGCATTACGTGTGGAATTGAATGTCCAGCTCTACCTTTACGGATGAGGAGGGTCCGGCACATAATGGGATTATCTGGTAATTGGCTCTCAACGAATTTTTTTTTTTTTTTTTTTTTTAATTGCATTTATTGAGAAATAATACATGATTGTTTACAAATAACATAAATCATCAATGCTACTCCCCACTTTAAGCAAAGCTTGTGCTGTGGGGAGGAGTTGCGTTTATCATCAAACTAAGTTAGAGTACATATATTTAATTTAAAGAAGTACATATTTATTGAATTAAAGAAGTGCTTTTGAAAAACTTGTCACAATACCACTCTAGCGAGAACAATTTACATTAAAAGTTGTGGCAGAAAAAAGGAGAGAGAGAGAAAGAAGAAAATAAATAGATAAATAAAAAAGTATTTCACTGAACCGATGCTTCAAAAATAAAAATGTAGCGGACGAAATAGCAAAGATAGATATTAAAATATTTTATAAATCTTGTTTTTGCATATTATAAAAATACCTTCCCAATTTCGTCTTGAAAATCGAAGTAGATGTTACAGCGCGTATATGTTCAGGTAATGCGTTATAGAGCTTCCCTCCTCTGTAATCATAGATCAGTTGACCTCGTGTGGTCCTACGAAACGGCAGCTTAACCAAACCTTTGCTTGAATCCCGGGTGACGCCTCTCTCTAGCAAAGGCAGCGCGCCCCCCTGCACCTCCTTGCTTATCCTAATTATTGTTATTTTATCTCTAAGGTTCAGGAATGAGAGGACGTTCATCCGCCGGAAGAGCTCATCCGAAGGATATCTTATGTTTTTTTTAAGTAGTACTTTGATGAGCAATTTCTGTACTACCGAGACGGAACCCAAAAGACCTGAGCCCGCACCACCCCATCCCGAAATGCCGTAAATCATTAGGGACTGCACAAGGGCAAAATACAGCGTTCTGATTGCCTCCATCGACAAAAATCCTCTTACCTCCCTACATATGTAAACTAGCTTGCGGAGCCTATTAACTAACATATTGATATGTTTATCCCACCTCAAACATTGATCTATCTCCACACCTAAGTAACGTACGGACGTAGTTTGTTTAATGTCGGGACATCCACACATGACTCCAGAAGGAGGGCGAACGCAATGTTTATCGTGGCATTTGATCGCGCCAAGACAAGGGACATCACTGTCTCTATTGCCAAAGGCAATAAAATTTGTTTTTGAAAAATTAACTAACATTCCCATTTCCCCAAGGCAATGAGTCGCCATTGTCAGGCTGCTCTCAGCCTTTTTAATCACCTCTTCCCATGTTTGTCCCGATACTAAAATTACCGTATCATCTGCGAAAGAAAAGGAGATTCCGCTCAGCTGCTTTCTTAGTAGTCTCTCCATATATACAATAAAATAAATTGGGCCAAGAACAGTACCCTGAGGGATTCCACACCTGCATAAACGTTCTTCACTGATGACTCCTCCCACCTTTGTTGAATGGTGTCGGCCCTCCAGATAGCTGGCTGTCCATTTGACAAAGCCTCTACTAATACCTGTTTCCTCAACTGCTTTTAGCAGATTATTGTGAGGGACAGTGTCGAAAGCTTTAGTTAAACTAACAATGAACTCACAATAATAAAATACCCGTGCATTTTATTGTTTAGAAGCTTTTGAGGAAATGTATTCAGCAGAACGAAATCATAATATTTTCTTATACCACTTGAATTGGCTTAAACCGAATACCCTTGCAGATTTTGGTTTATTGTATTCACTACTGAACGACTGGAATCGACCAAAAACATCATAATATGATTATGGTTTTGGTCGATATCATGGTCGATATCATATTATGGTTTTGGTCGATTCCAGTCGTTCTGTAGTGAACACAATAAACCAAAATCTGCAAGGGTTAACATTATAATCTGCTAGGGTTTAAATTATGTGGGTTTACGTTTCAACTTGGTGGAATACAGTCAATTTTATCTCTTCTACAAGTGTATGATTAAATTGTGTATAATCATTCTATCTATAATTTACTTATAAATGAATTATTATCAAGTCAGGTCGGAATTTAGTCGGAAAATTGAAGTGATTATCACAAGCTAGGTACCTATTTATCGACTAACCCCACACTCGAATTGAACCATCTGGTCGGTCTCTCGAACGAACACACAACATTTTACCTCGTTACTCCAATTATTTGGAATAGTTATGGGTTTTACAAGGATATTGCACACGTAGCAGTTCTAGAACAATTGCACGTAGTAACCAGTGTCGTTTGGAGCAGAAGATTTTGAATGCCTTCAATGAGGTCCAAATGAACCTTTTGGGTGGGGTTCTCACAAGGTCCAGGAGAGCGTATATAATTTCAAACGTCGTATTATGAATACATATAATATTTTTCCCGAAGAGGAAGAGTAGCGTTGAGAAATCATTGAATTGATAATTTTCGAGTAGCGTTGAGAAAACTTTGAAGTGGAAAAGAGTAGCGTTGAGAAAACATTAAGAAATCTTTGAATTAAGAAATCTTATGAAATCTTTGAATTGAAAATTTTTCTTTTGAACGGATGAATCTGCGTTAAATACAACGTGAACGACTTCACTCTTATATCTCCCCGACTCTTGGAAGGCAGAATCTGATCACATGATTCAGTAAATATCTTATGTTTCCTGAATCAAGTGAACAGTCTACTTCTCGATATTCCAAAAACCCCTTCATAGAGTTCATAGAGGCTTTTGAAAGGGTTTGAAAGAGTTGGACGAGATGGTACCAACCAGTAGGAGGCACGTGGAATACACCTAACGCAATCTAATTGGCACAGCTAAGTACAATGTCAGGTAGGTACCTATCCGCAATCATGTACCTGTGCCAATTAGATTGCGTTGGATGTATTTCACGTCCCTCTTGTTTATTCATGAGTGCACTCCAAGAGGGACACGTCGTATTTTGCTGTTGAGTCGTGATTTAATCCTGTCCTACCTGATTAGTTAAGAATTGCCGTGTAGTAATTTGAATTTGATGATGTCAAAATGTTATAATCCCGGGTTTATTTGTGAGCTCAACTTGTTGCAGGTTATTAGCGAGTTTTCTAAAAAAAGAAGGAAGCTATTATTCTCGGTCCAAAATAATATAAATTCAAATTTTCGAAAAATGTTTACACCAAAATCCGTTTTAGACAATCCTGAATTCACAGCCAAATTTGTAAAAAAAAAAAAAAAAAAAAAAAATCTTTCTCGGCAATCGAAAGTCTAAGTTCGTAGATGGGCAGAATCGGGCCACTCTACTGGTGGTTAGGGGAATTTCAAGGGGTGGAAAATTACCCATAAATTCCAAAAATAAAACAGTCTGACCATTGATGCCTCATTGTAAAGATTTTAACGCTGAACACATTGGTGGAGTCAGAATTGCGATATATTTTTCCGTTCTCCAACTGGAGCACTTTGAAACTTGGTTGTTACTTGAGATGATCTTCATGGTTCAGCTGCTCTAATCCGATAACGGAATGAGATATGGCAATTCAGACTTCACCATCGTGTTCAGCGTTGAAAAATCTATAAACTGAGGTGTTGCTCGGCACAAAAAGATGACAAAAGTTCTTATAAAACCAGTAAAATGGAGACTTTTTACATAAAACCTGTTGTTTCTTCGAAAATTCGCTCTTATAGCCATGTCGCATAACAGTTATGTGGATTTATCTCTATTAATGCACTTCAGTGATTGGTCACACACGGACGAAACTCAGGCGATGAGACACACAGACATATGTCCACATAATATGTCCACATATGGACAGCATGGTAAAATCCTGCAATCTAGCCGTGATTGCCTACGTACCAAACCCCGCAATAACATCAGGATTCCGGCATTTTGTTTCAAAGCGGTTGTTTCTTGGTAGAGGAATATTCTTGTCCTTGTATTTTATAGGCGCTCATATTGTGAGGATTTGTGTAGGTCGAGTATGCCGGACCTCCTGTTGGAAGTCGCCGCTGCTCTCGAGTTCTTGGCGTCGGTTCAAGGCTGCAAATCGATGCCCCCGTCTGCCCTCCCGGAGGAGACCCTGTTGGATAAACACTCCTACCATTGCTGAGAGTATTCATTTTGTAAACTCGCCGCTGCTCTTGTTCCGCATCAATAACAGGAGCAATTGATCGTACGTTGGAAATTGTCGTACACAGGGTCGATTGCTCACACAGTAGTTCTCCATACAGAATAATGACCTTCTTGGGGAACGATTGTGTGGGGAGAGCACACTACGAGCGCTTCCAGGGTTTCATCCCTTTCCCATCGTTATATGTTATGGGAAAAATATCTATATGCGTTATATTCAACTGTGTCTCATCAACTATTCCCTCACCACAATCTTATTGAACTGGCATCTTCACTGTATCTTGCAACGAATGAAAGAATAGGAAAGATTTCGATGAATACTCAACCATATCACCGTTCAGTCTGCCTGACTGCATGTTGCTGGAAAAGATTCTCGATCTGATAGACCAGTACCTGGTGGTTCAGTTTTTTGTAAACCGAGAAGTTTTCGATATGGAATTGCCTCGCAATCTTAATTGTAGAAATCTTTTGACAAATTGAAAAACTGAAGAAGAGAATAACAAGGTTTATTGAAAAATTCAGTTCATTGTACATGATACCTAATGGAATAATGGAATAACTGTGAAGGAATGGATCGTTCCGGAATTTTGGACCATTCTAAAATGAATTATTGCAAAGTAGGATAATGAATTTACAAATGAATCCCTCAGAATCAAAAGTGGATAATGTGGATTAGGGCTAGCTGACAGGATTAGATTAGCCTTACAACGGATGGCGATACCGATTCCCCAAGCAGGTACAGGCTGCTTGGGCATGGAGCATTAGGGCAGGCTGATGGGATTAGATAAGCGAAATGAAGTTTATGTAGCTTCGATGCGAATTATTTGTGTGGGGTGAAATGGACCGTCCACTAGACCAATATTTGACTCAAAAACGTCGAAAAAGGAAGTTTTTGTGTACAGCAATTCATTGGTTAAAAAGACCCATCGAAAAAAAAACCATGATTCTACTCGAAAAACGACGGAAAAAGTGAAGATTATGGAGAAACAAAATTTACGGGCCGAACCTGACATTTCAACTAAAGTCTGCGTCGGGTCGTAAAGTATTATGTTCAACTCCTTTTCCGTTGAAAGTTCTACAGCCAACTTTCAAAATGTTGGTTTCGTAACCACCTACTTTTTGCTTTACAGAGCTCTGCAAAAGCTGCTCGCTTTTCATGATGAAAGACAGTGTAATTGTATTGCCAAGAATAGAACTTCGCGAAATCTCCTTTTGCGTTCAATCTCCTGATTTCAATAATGAACCATTGAAATCGTTGAACCTGATTGACGATCTGGGTAAATAAAGGTTATGCGACAGTAAATATGGCGACAACAACTGCTTGTACATATCTGGAACCGGGGACATGAACCTGCCCCTAAACACGGGGACATGAACTTAGTTCTATGTTATGATACCCGTCACTGGTGAGTAATGGAAGATAGTTCGTGGCTGTTAAAATGACGTATTTTCCATTCTGCTTAAAATCCTGTTTCTCAATATTAGTCCAACACTATACAAGTTTGCTGGTTTTTGAAAGGTGTATTTGGTTGTCCCCAAATGATTTTGGAAGAATGGGCGACATTTTTGGTCTTATCGAACTAATACGGTCAGTCAGTACAGATGGACTCGCTAAAATTCAATTTCATTCGAATATGTTGAGTTTGGCAACGCATCACTATATGATTTGGTAAGACTTATTTGGAAAAGGTTGTGCATTGAACGTGAGCACAATGATGAGGCAAAAGATAATGAACGAAGGTTGTATCAACTAACTCACAACCACTTCATACAGTATGTAAACTCCAACTAAACTGTTGATGAGCGACTTTTGATTTATAGCTATCGAAACACAATCGTGTGTGTGGGAGCTCTTCATCCATCAAGTACAGAAATGGCCGTGTGGCTACTTTCAGGTTCTTAAGGATTCTGACGCATCTAAGCTGGTATGTCCTTGAGACGGCTTGTTATATACACAAGAACGTTTCTAGCTGCCAAAGAACGTTTCGATGCGAAATTCACTCTTATGACACGAAAAGTAGAACTAAATTATACCGAAAATTGAATATACTCAAGTCATACCAGAATTCAACAAACTACCAGGGAATACAAATTCGCACATCCTAATGAAACGAAAATAAAGTTATAAGAAGTTTAGAAGCCATTTTGGTGAGTAATTTCCAAGTAGACATTTGAGCTTGTGCCTGTACTTTTGGAGCGTCTAGCTTATGTTCTTTGCATATGTCAGTCGTTGGTAAATAGTTATCCCTAGGTACTTTACCTCTTCTTAGGCTGGTATTTGGCGATCATCAAGAGTGCACTGGCTTAGGCAGGTGAACGTAACCATGTTGGATTTCTGGGGGTTCAACTTTATTCTCCGTTGTTTCCTGTTGAATAGCCCCCCCCCCCCCGCCGCGCTCCGCCTCTTGAACAGCGTAACAAAACGGCGTCATCGACTAATTGGGCTCTGAAAATTTGGTCAGAAGTGGGTAGTTCGCTTACATAAAGAAACCATTTGAAAATATTTGTATTCGAGAACACATTAGATACCTACATTTTTAGCCCTCGATGAGAGAAAATTCGAAAATAGAAATAACCTTCATTAATAACTTGGAAATAACTTAACATTGTTAATATGACATTAACGAGCATATTGTGTGTTAGTTTTGAGGTATCTAGGTACGCGGTAGCGTTCCGCCCCGCCATATGAATACACAGACGTGTAGTAATAAAAAAATCTCGCCAAGGGGAGATTTCGAAACGGGTACGGTGTTTTTTTTTTTTTTTTTACATGGAGTTTTTTTGCGGGATCTATTTTACTACAGCAGAGGAATCGTAAGAACAGTAATCTTGCTTGCATCTGGCGTCCGTGATATTAGAATTAGGGTACGAATGGGTCGTGAGTGAATGTAATTTATCGATTGAATGATGTATGTGAACGATCGAGGATTTTCTAGTATGTTTTGCTCACTATCTGTAATTGTAACAAATATTGTTCCTTTTTCTCTACTATTATGTATTTAGTATACCTACTTCAGATATAACATCGAAACTAAATACATAATAGTAGAGAAAAAGGAACAATATTTGTTACAATACATAGTATATATAGCACATATCGCTCATCGGCTGCAATAATGTCATATCTCCAAATTTGATGCTTCGGGGTAATCGAACTTTGAAAACCATTTCAACTTTGATACATTCCGCTACGAATCTCACGAAGCTCCAATTTCTGAGCTTTAAAAACTGTCTTCGTGAAATTCGCAGCGGAATGTATCAAAGTTTGAAATGGTTTTCAAAGTTCGATTACCCCGAAGCATCAAATTTGGAGATATGACACTATTGCAGCCAATGAGCGATATATGCATGAAAGTATGAATAAATCTAAATCTACCCAGTTTGACTCGTGTTTGTTTATCCAGTTGGATAGAAACTTTGGTCGGTCACTACTTGCTCAAACCACTCTCTTACCACTGCTACGGTGATTCTGCATTTGGTGGTGTCAGTTTACCGCGGATCCTCATCATCTTGGAAAGCGTATGATTGTCAATGACGTCGATTATCGCCAATTTGGCAGGTGGGGACTTGCCACGCTCTTGTGTTACCAATCCCCGTCTAACTGACATTCATACTGTGCAGAGCACGTGCAGTGCCGCTGCCCAAGTAAACTCATAGAATGTTCGGGTCTGAGGGGAACGAAAAAACTCTTCGCCTCAGACGAGGACAACAGAAAATATCAAACAACGATCAGGTCTGGTATATAAGGGGAGAAAAAACTCCCAAATCACATGAGAATGGAGAAAAAAAATACTGGAGAATTATGACGTAAAAAGTTGGGAAGTGACGGCAACCGGCGGGTTAGCGGCCACGTGCTCGGGTTAGTGACCTTTTGTAAAGGGTAGAAACGGCTCCCGAACTGTAGACCGCATACCAGCATCATACTCTCCTGCCGCTCTTTCTCCATACTCACCCTTCCCTTACTCTTCCCATACTCACCCTTCCCTTAGTAACTCACCTACTGTTAACACAAACTGTGGTCTTTTTCAAACTCTTCCCGAACGGACTCGGCTGCGGCATAAACATCCCCTCATCCCATCATTTGTCACGAGTCACCCTCGAGCATTCCAGAGTCAGCTCTGTCGGGAAGTGGTGAAAGTCTTAATAAAAATGTTCGAGTCAAACCCGAAACGAACATGGAGCGGGTGATATATCATATATAATCCATATATGGCGGATTCAAATGGTAGCTACCTAGATGACGACACCTTGTCTGAGGCCTCAAAACCAGTCATAACTGTGACGTTGGTACTAAAACGACGGTGTCCTTCGTGGCGGTTACGAACAACCTCAATCGTTCATCAGTTTCAATAACTTACCTCATGTCCTCATTGGGCCTCCTGTGGCATGATTCGACTGCAATTATTGGGATATTATTACTACAGTTAGCTCACATGATGTCGTTGTTGTGTACGTTTCTAACGAACTTCTCTCCCATAATTCATTAGTTCATTACACGTTCAATTTTGATGAATAAAGCCTACAGATCGGTAAACATTCTTTTTATATCACAATTTATTCATCAAAATTCATCCGAGCTAAATGGATCGTGTACTCAGGCCTCCGACGTTGGATCTAAATCCGGACAACCCAAATGCCACTTTGCTCTGGCGCCACTGGTATCAGCGATTCCAGAACTTTTTGCGAACAATGGAAGCAACAGAAGAGGGAAAGCTACAGATTCTCATAAACTACGTCTCCTCTGACATCTTTAATTATGTGAGTCATTCGTTAACCTACAATGATGCAATTTCAGTCCTCCAGGGAATTTTTGTGAAAACACCAAATGAGATTGTGGCTAGGCATTTACTTTCCATTCGTGGCCAGCAACCTAACGAATCTGTTGATAGATTTATGGAATCCCTAAAGCTGATGAGTGCAGATTGCCAATTTAGAGCCGTAACAGCTGAAACGTACCGAGATGAGTGCGTCAGAGACTCATTCATTCGCGGTTTGTTGAATCAATCCATCCGCCAAAGGCTACTAGAGAACCGAACTCTTACATTAGACGAAGCTCACTCACAAGCCCGAGCTCTGGAGCTTGCTGGGGTGCACGCCCAGAAGTACAACGAACCTAATCTGTCTGTAAGCGCTGTTTCAGCTCCGGATCCCGCTCATAGCTCTTCAAAATCAGCTGACGAGGTAGACAAAATTTTAGCACTAAGGAATAAAACTTGTTACTTTTGTGGCAAATCAAGGCACCCCCGATTGGAATGCCCAGCTCTTAAGGACAAATGCCACAACTGTGACAAAGTTGGCCACTGGATGAGTGTCTGCCGCTCCCGCAACAATGCAAAACCGAACAAAACTAATGATAGAACCTCCACGATAACAGCCCCAGTCATTTGCGCATCTGGGATATCTAAAGTAAAAACTACTATTCTAGTCAACAGCCGTGAAATATGTGGGATGATCGATTCTGGGAGTGACATCAGCCTAATAAGTGAAGAAAAAGCGAAAGATTTTGGACTACCCATTCATAGAACATTTAATAAGGTAGGCCTAGCTTCCAAAAGCCACTATGTAGAGATCTTGGGAAAATGTACAGCCAACATCCAGATGCTTGGGCATTCCTACCCAAAATTAGAGCTTTATGTAATACCTGACTTATGTTTTGACCTAATTGTTGGTCGAAATGTATTATTACAACATGATTCTGTACAGTTCGATTTTGGTGGCCCAAAACCACCGTTGCGAGTGTGTGTGGCCATTGCTGAGGTTGAACCTGCACAGCTTTTTCAAAACCTCACTAACGACTGTCATCCAATTGCAGTGAAATCACGAAGCCATTCCGAGAAGGATGCTCAGTTTATTGAGGCTGAGATTCAAAAGTTAATCAGTGACGGTATTATCGAAGACAGCATTTCTCCTTGGCGAGCCCAGGTCTTGGTCACAGGAGGAAGACATCACAAGCGCAGGATGTGTGTCGACTACTCGCGCACTATAAATCGATTCACCCAACTGGATGCATACCCTCTTCCGAGAATAAACGATATAGTAAATAAGGTTGCAGGGTATTCCATCTTCAGTGCCATAGATCTTCGCAGCGCCTACCATCAGGTACCAATCCCGATTCAAGACAGGCCTTATACAGCATTCGAAGCTTGCGGGAAGCTTTTCCAATTCACCCGTATACCCTTTGGTGTCACCAACGGGGTGGCTGGATTTCAAAGGGTCATCGATGAAATTATAAGGAAAGAAGATCTTAAGGATACGTTTGCGTATCTAGACGATTTGACCATCTGCGGAAACAATCAGGAGGAGCACGACCTTAATCTGAAGCGATTCATGGAAGCTGCTGCCAAATATCATTTAACGATTAATCAAGAGAAAAGCTCATTCTCTAAGACATCTATATACATTCTTGGACATGCCATAACCAATCATACGATACGCCCAGATCCCAATCGACTCAAACCATTACTTGAATATCCTCCACCCACTGACCAGCTGTCCCTCAAGAGGGCACTTGGAATGTTTTCCCACTATTCCAAATTTATCCCTAAGTTTTCTGAGCGAATTAGACCTCTTGTTACCAGCACATTTCCACTCTCAGCTGACGCACTGGAGGCTTTCGAAGAGATGAAGAAAGCAGTGGGGGATTCCTCTCTCTCTCACATCGACATTGCAAATAATGTCCCATTCCGCGTGGAAACAGACGCTTCCAATTCTACCATTGCAGCAACACTTACTCAATCAGACAGACCTATCAAGAACCCTATTCGATTCTGAAAAACGCCACTCCTCAATCGAAAAGGAGGCGTATGCCATTGTCGAGGCTATTCGATACTGGAGACAATTCTTATTAGGGCGGCATTTCACTCTTGTAACCGACCAATGTTCCGTATCCTTCATGTTCAGCTTGCAACATTCAGGGAAGATCAAGAACGAAAAGATTGTTCGCTGGCGAATGGAATTATCCAGTTATTCATACGACATAGTATACCGACCTGGAAAACAAAACCAGGTAGCGGATGCTCTCTCAAGGATTTGTCTCATCTCAGACCTCACACATCTCTCTGATCTCCACCGATCGCTTAGTCACCCAGGGGTAACAAGGTTGAACCATTGGGTCAGGAGCAAGAACCTGCCATACTCTGTGGAAGACATACGCCGTGTGACTGCCTCTTGCAAGATTTGTTCAGAAGTCAAGCCTCAGTTCTTCAAAAATAAAGGGACCCTAATAAAAGCAACTGCTCCATTTGAAAGGCTGAATATGGACTTCAAAGGGCCCTTGCCATCATACTCACAGAACCGATTTTTGGTTTATTATCTTCGATAATGAACCATTGGAATCGCCCAAAGAAAAAAATTTTTTAACCCCCCCTCAAAATTTGTTGGTTTACGTTTCAAGATACGTAGATTCAGAAAATCGAATTAAAAAAACTCTGCAAATTCTTGACACAACGGTTCATTATCTTCTTTGTACAGATCACCCTTCTGTCTAGATCACTAGGTCTAAATGTCTAGATCCTAAATGTTAGATTAATTATTATCATCAATTATCACTAATTATTAACAATTTTATCAAGTACCTAGTGAATATGATTATAATTTATTGTTAGGTATTAATAATTCGTATTTATTATTAATAATAATTGTTATTAATTATGATTAATTAATTCGATATAATTCTGGGGTTTTTAATACTACGTCGGTAATAATTTTTCTATAAAAGAAGTACCTACCAACAAACATTCGAAATTACCTTCATTTCCGTAGCACGAAACGCACCTCAGAACAACAAACTCGACATCACTTCAAGCCATATGATGTTCCAAAGAGCTTGTTAGTATGAAAATGGACCTGTATTTCAACAGTTTGATACACGATCGTGTTGTGAGGCACAATCTTTGAGCCCTCATTGTGAACGAACGGCTGGTCGTACAAAGCTGCGGATGGTCTTAAAAAATTCTACGGAACAAACTCTATCTAAATATGAAATAAAAAACATACCGTTCTATATGAATTTTTCGAGATATGAGATTTTCAAATTTTCAAAATTCGTTTTGAACCCCTTCCCCTTGACCTAGGGTTATGAAAAGTTTCGAGGACCATTGTGGGGTTGGTCGAAACCCATAAAAAAAATTTCGTAATTTTAACTCAACGCTAACTGGGCAAAGTGGCGCGGACGGCGTACGGCGTACGGCGTACGGCGGACGGACGGATTTTTTTTTATTCGATTTTCTGAATCTACGTATCTTGAAACGTAAACCAACAAATTTTGAGGGGGGGTTAAAAAAATTTTTTCTTTGGGCGATTCCAATGGTTCATTATCGAAGATAATAAACCAAAATCCGTCCGTCCGCCGTACGCCGTACGCCGTCCGCGCCACTTTGCCCAGTTAGCGTTGAGTTAAAATTACGAAATTTTTTTTATGGGTTTCGACCAACCCCACAATGGTCCTCGAAACTTTTCAGAACCCTAGGTCAAGGGGAAGGGGTTCAAAACAAATTTTGAAAATTTGAAAATCTCATATCTCGAAAAATTCATATAGAACGGTATGTTTTTTATTTCATATTTAGATAGAGTTTGTTCCGTAGAATTTTTTAAGACCATCCGCAGCTTTGTACGACCAGCCGTTCGTTCACAATGACGGCTCAAAGATTGTGCCTCACAACACAATCGTGACTCAAACTGTTGAAATACAAGTCCATTTTCATACTAACAAGCTATTTGGAACATCATATGGCTTAAGTGATGTCGAGTTTGTTGTTCTGAGGTGCGTTTCGTGCTACTGAAATGAAGGTAATTTCGAATGTTTGTTGGTAGGTACTTCTTTTATAGAAAAATTATTACCGACGTAGTATTAAAAACCCCAGAATTATATCGTATTAATTAATCATAATTAATAACAATTATTATTAATAATAAATACGAATTATTAATACCTAACAATAAATTATAATAATTTTCACTAGGTACTTGATAAAATTGATAATAATAATTAATCTAACATTTAGGATCTAGACATTTAGACCTAGTGATCTAGACAGAAGGGTGATCTGTACAAAGAAGATAATGAACCGTTGTGTCAAGAATTTGCAGAGTTTTTTTATTCGATTTTCTGAATCTACGTATCTTGAAACGTAAACCAACAAATTTTGAGGGGGGGTTAAAAAAATTTTTTCTTTGGGCGATTCCAATGGTTCATTATCGAAGATAATAAACCAAAAAATCCGTCCGTCCGCCGTACGCCGTCCGCGCCACTTTGCCCAGTTAGCGTTGAGTTAAAATTACGAAATTTTTTTTATGGGTTTTGACCAACCCCACAATGGTCCTCGAAACTTTTCATAACCCTAGGTCAAGGGGAAGGGGTTCAAAACGAATTTTGAAAATTTGAAAATCTCATATCTCGAAAAATTCATATAGAACGGTATGTTTTTTATTTCATATTTAGATAGAGTTTGTTCCGTAGAATTTTTTAAGACCATCCGCAGCTTTGTACGACCAGCCGTTCGTTCACAATGATGGCTCAAAGATTGTGCCTCACAACACGATCGTGACTCAAACTGTTGAAATACAGGTCCATTTTCATACTAACAAGCTCTTTGGAACATCATATGGCTTAAATTATGTCGAGTTTGTTGTTCTGAGGTGCGTTTTGTGCTACGGAAATGAAGGTAATTTCGAATGTTTGTTGGTAGGTAGTTCATTTATAGAAAAATTATTACCGACGTAGTATTAAATACCCCAGAATTATGTCGTATTAATTAATCATAATTAATAATAATTATTAATAATAATAAATACAAATTATTAATGCCTAACAATAAATTATAATAATTTTCACTAGGTACTTGATAAAATTGTTAATAATTAGTGATAATTGATAATAATAATTAATCTAACATTTAGGATCAAGACATTTAGACCTAGTGATCTAGACAGAAGGGTGATCTGTACAAAGAAGATAATGAACCGTTGTGTCAAGAATTATTAACTATAATAGACGAATATTCAAGGTTTCCTTTTGCATTTGCTTGCCGAGATGTCAGCACGGAAACTGTCAAAACTTGTCTGCAGCAACTTTTCTGTATTTTTGGGGCACCAGCTTTCATCCATACCGACAGGGGTGCATCTTTTATGTCCCAGGATTTGAAGGCTTTTCTGGCAGATTATGGTACAGCTTCCAGCCGAACTACTCCATACAACCCTCAAGGTAACGGACAGGTCGAACGGTTGAATGGAACACTTTGGAAAACCATCGAACTAGCTGCCAGAGAAAGTAACTTGCACATTCGTCAATGGGAATCAGTGCTCCAGCCCGCACTTCACTCTATAAGATCGATGCTCTGTACATCCACCAATTGTACTCCCCATGAAAGGCTATTCAATCACCCTCGCCGATCAAGGAATGGCAGTTCAACTCCCACATGGCTCTTGAACCCAGGTCAAGTTCTCCTAAGGAAGTTTGATCGCCGTTCCAAATTCGAACCACTAGTCGAAGAAGTCACTCTCTTAGACGGATTTCATGATTATGCTCGAATCCGATATCCAAACGGTCGAGAGTCTACAGTTTCTACCAGACATCTGGCTCCACTTGGAACTGATGAACTCACGACGGAAGCAGCTGAGGATGTCCTGGTTGAGCCTGAAGAAATAGTTGACTACATTCCGGAAGACTTGGATTCACCTACCTCAACGGAACCACCATTGCCGCCTACTAATCCCAGTCAGCAGGCCACCCTGAACCCTAGCTCGCCTCCTCTGCGAAGGAGTACTCGAATCCGGAAAGCCCCTAGGTTTTTGGACGATTATGTGCAATTCTGAGGGAGGGGCGAATGTGATATTATTACTACAGTTAGCTCACATGATGTCGTTGTTGTGTACGTTTCTAACGAACTTCTCTCCCATAATTCATTAGTTCATTACACGTTCAATTTTGATGAATAAAGCCTACAGATCGGTAAACATTCTTTTATATCACAATTATTATGAACGTTATGCGTTTATTCCTGTTGCCAGGTACACTCATCATGTGTCTGAGTAATTTAATATTTCATTCGAGTTCTGCACATCGTTAATTAGGCGGTTCAAGAAGAATAAAGAATTCCGTTAAATGTGATAAGCCGTTTTCATCACATTTAATTCTTCTAATTTGAAACCGGAAAAGTTCTACGCCGACCCACACTCTCCCGAAGCCACCTTAGAATGGAAATACTGGTGGAGGACGTTCGAGGACTTCACAGCCACTTTTCACGATATCGACGAGGCTGGTAAGCTAAGGCTTCTTATTAACCGTCTCTCGCCAACTGTTTACCAACTAGTGGTTCGGCTAATGGCCGAAGAGCCGTAAACGCTCGGCGTAGGGGAAAAAAAAAAAAAAACTGTTTACCAACTCATTGCGGATAAAACTACGTTCACTGATGCGGTAGCAGTATTGAAGGCTATCTTTGTCAAGCCTGTTAATGAGATATACGCCAGACACCAGCTCGCCTCTCGCAAACAAAATGCTGAAGAATCGATCGACCAGTACCATCAGGCTCTGCTGCAGCTTAGCAAGAATTGTGAATTCTCAGCAGTGGATGCGGAAACCCATAGGAAAACATACATCCGGGATGCCTTCATTCGAGATATGAATTCTCAACAAATTCGGCTGACTGCTTGAATTTAATTCACTGAGTCTTGACGAAGCGGTTGAAGGCTCGCGCTTTAGAGACCGCTATAAATTTATAAGAATCAATCGGCATCGTATTCGTTTCCAGAGGCAAGTCTTAACGTTGTTAACGCTGTCCCTCGGGAGACATCAGAGAACCAAACTTTCCCCGAATCTCCTAGCTTAGCGACGATTCGAATTAGTAAACAATGTTACTTTTGCGGTCGCGCTAAACATCCTTGTGCGCAGTGTCCAGCGCTAGACTCCAAGTGTGACAAATGTTCGAAAACGGGTCACTGGACTTCTGTTTGTAAATCCTTGTCACGAACTACGCCATCACCGTCCACGAAATCGGCAGCCCTGATTGCTGCTTCCTCCTCATCTGTACTTGAGATAGCCACAGTCGTCATAAAGGTAAACTACGTACCTACTCGCGCTCTAACAGATACAGGAACTTCAGAGACCTTCATAGCACAGCAATTCGTTAAAACCTCCAAGTTTAGGACGTCCCCTACTAATGGATCTGTTTCTATGGCTAATACGACCCTTAATTTAATCATTTCGAGTTACTGTTTAGCTGACATAGAACTTCTGGGTCATTGCTACTCGAATGCTAAGCTGAATGTTCTTCCTAACTCCTGCTGCAACGTTATCATCGGTCATGACTTATTGAAACCACACTCGGAACTTAAATTTTCGTTTGGTGGACTGAAATCTCCACTAACAATTTTTTAATTGGCTCCTGCGAGAATCGAACCCCCTCCGTTCTTCGAATGTCTATCCAGGGACGTAAAACCAATAATTACGAAATCTCAAATGCATTCCGAGGATGACTATGTCTTCATGAGGAAGGAGATTGAAAAATTGCTTGCAGACGAGATAATTGAGGAGAGTCGATCCCCTTGGGCCCAAGCGTTTGTTGTTAAGAACGAAAACCGTAAGAATCCAGCTGTGACGTTAGCGAGATGAGTCAGATACGAATAGTTAGGACCTACTTTATTATTGAGAACAACCAAGATGCAGAGCCAAATGCACAGTTGGAACCTTCGAGGTCTGGCGAATGACCATTTACCGGTCGCGAGTCTTGTGATATTTTGAAGAGGTTTTCCGGTCAGAGACACTGAACTAACTGAACCAACTAGCTTCACTCAAATACAAATAATCTTCAAAAAATGTGGTACTTAAACTATGCGAAATTCCTAAAACCACTAGGTCTGATTTAGCAGTTTGTCCTTCTTGTAACTTTAACCCCTCGAGAATCGGACAAGTCCTAATGGTCTCACGATGGGAGTAGTTCCCGCAAGGGACAATATTATTACAACTCTTTGAGTTCCCGGAGAGAAAACAAGTTGAGAATCACTATGACGTCACAATATCTCGGATGACGGTGATAGACGACGACATTTGGCCAATGGCCAATCCCTTTCAGGTCCGGCTATGACGTCAGTCGAGTCTTTCGAACGATCATGTCCCCAAAATTACAGTGTCCAATGAGGTTCCGAACTGACTCTGTGGAAAATAACATAACAGTTTCATGGAGTCAAATTAAACGAAATCAGGGACAAATTTGGATTCAATTAGAAAAAAAACTGCAAATTCTTGACAACGGTTTATCATCTTCTTTGTACAGATCACTGATCTGTGTAGATCACACTGATCTGCATACAATATCCGCAATTGGAGAATAGGCCAACAAATGGTTAAAATAGGCTCAGTTATAAATTATTTAAATAAATGATGAGTGAAACATTTATTTTGCGCAATACTCGGCTGTAAAAGAGATCGTCGAGGACCACCTTTTGGGCTTGTCACTAGCCACTAGTGAATAATGTTAATGATAATCATTGCCTAATCTATGGTTCAAATTATTATTGAATATTATTTATCAATGGATAAATAAATCTAAATTGTTAATGTGATGAGAAGGATGGTAGGGGGGGGGGGATGATGTGTATTATTAACGTCTGTCAATCATGAGGTGACTTACCCCACATTAATTGGAATTGTGAGTGGGTGATAAAGAGGAAAGCGAGGAGTGAAGCGGGACGATAGAGAAGGTTGATGACGGACAGCGGGGGTTGTCTCCACCCCTCCACCCACAGCCGCAACTGCTTAAATTTAAATTGTGGGTGGATGTGGAAATGGGCGAGAGAGAGGAAAGCGGCAGATGTGGGTGGTTGATAAGGGAGGAGGCGGGAGTTGTCGCTTAGTCATTACGCTCTCTCTCCCCCCCCATCTCCGCCCTCACCCGCAACTGCTTAAATTTAAATTGTCGGTGAATGTGTGGAAGTGGGTGAGAGAGAGGAAAGCGGCAGATGTGGGTGGTTGATGAGGGAGGAGGCGGGAGTTGTCTGTTAATCATTACGCTCTCTCTCTCTCCCCCCCCCCCGCCACTACTGCTAAATTCTAATTGTGGGTGATTGTAAATGTGGAAGTGGGTGGGAAAGAGGAAAGCGGCAGATGTGGGTGGTTGATGAAGGGGAGGCGGGAGTTGTCTGTTAATCATTACGCTCTCTCTCTCTCTCTCCCCCCCCCCCCCCGCCGCTACTGCTAAATTCTAATTGTGGGTGATTGTAAATGTGGAAGTGGGTGGGAAAGAGGAAAGCGGCAGATGTGGGTGGTTAATGAAGGGGAGGCGGGAGTTGTCTGTTAATCATTACGCTCTCTCTCCCCCTCACCACCCCCCGATGCATCGAGAGCGTTCTTCTACCCAGGGTTTGACCAGTGAATTTCTTCAGGATTTGAATTCAAACGTTGATGACGTGCAAAATGTATACATGAGGCTCATAAACCGTGGGCTTATCCTGAATCCCAAGAAATGCCGCGGCGTGATCATGGGACGCTTGCTCTCCAGCATCTCAGTTCAGGAAATCCCGAAACTTGCAATCAATAATGTGGAACTACCATAAAACGTAATGTGGAACTACCATATTAGTTTGGAGTACTATCCCTAAGCATTTGGTATTATCTACATAATATGTAGATAATACCAAATGCTTAATAATATTATTTACATAATATTATTATGTAAATAATACTGAATAGGGATAGTACTCCAAAGTGACTTGTTTTGGAATATTCAAACGGCCATCACCATCGGGAAAGTTCACTCCCTGCTAGGTATATGCTTTCAAGAACCTACTGTACTGCAAGAGTGTAGCTATTAAGGCATTAATTATTCCATTTTGAATCTTAAGCCTGATGATCATATCTATGACAAATTTAAAAACCTGCACATTCTGAAAATAGACGATTTCCTGCATAATTCCATTCTGAATACCACGTTTAAAATCATTTCAACTGCGCAGCTATCCTACCATCTGGAAACTATATGCAGTTTTCACAAGCTCACACCCTTGATAATCGAAATAAACTGGTTAGCTATAGGCTGCCGCTGTCTCGCACCTCTGCCTATCATGAATCATTTATAATTCAGAGTATTTCCCTATACAATGGACTGACAACTGAAATCAAGCAATTGAATAGCTTCGACTTTGACCGCGTACCAAATATCATTAGAATATAATAAAATATAATATTACGAGTATTACCTGAATGTATAGACACAATAATAAACTGTGCCATGTGCAGAAGTGACGTCTTATTTTAAAGAAGCATTATGCATTACTACCTGTCGGTCCCGTTCACTGAGGTGTGTCCATCTACCTCTGTTACCTGTCCCGGACGGGCAGAACTCGGGATGGATCCATCTGCCACTCTTACTTGTCGCTTTACGGATTATACCTCTTACATATCCCTTTACAAACCCTTATAATCTTAAATACCTACCAAAAATCTGTCTCACGGGAAGGAAGAATTCAAGATTTCTATATTTCGGCCTCTCTATAAACCGCCACCCCTATGCATCGGATCACGAAGTGAACCCCCCTATGTCCTTCCCCGATCACGGAAAAATTTAAATACGGGAGCCGTTTTTGCGTGATTGAAGGACAGACAAACAGACAGAGACCAAATTCAAAATCGGCATGGTTCGACTCCATTTCACGCGAAACGTATAACTGCAGTGAAATTTTTCGAAAATACCCAAGGAACACGAAAATCGTCTCTAAATTTAGTTATATAGATTTTATGCATTTATTCTCAACTTTTCCTTTTCGCTTAGGTAATCTAAGAGAAAAAAAAGAAAAAATCCACTTATGTTTGCAACAATAAGAAATTCGACGCCTGTAACCATTCCTGACAGAAATGGTACATCTGGTTAGGCCTCGTCGTTCCGTCCACAGGAGCGAATGCTCGGAGTTTTTGTTCGGTTCGCGGTCGTGCTGGACCGTGTGGACGCGGGTGGACACTTGTGACCAAACCTCGCTAGATGGATAAATAAAGTCGTTAATCATTCAATCGATCCCTGCCCCTCACCACCCTTGCAACAACTGCTTCAATTTAAATTGTGGGTGAATGTAGGTATATGTGGGGGTGGGTGAGGAAGAGAAAACCGCGCTGATGTGGGTGGTTGATGAGGGGGGAGGCGGGATTTGTCTCTTAATCATTACGCTCTCTCTCCTCCCTCTCCACCCCCCGCCACAACTACTCAAATTTAAATTGTGGGTGAATGTAAATGTGGAAGTGGGTGAGAGAGAGGAAACCGGGCGGATGTGGATGGTTGCAGAGGGGGTGGTAAACCGAGGCCTTCACGACTCCCCTCCCTGTTCGCCGCTCCCACCGCAGTTCCACGAACATTACGAATCCGGTTTTACCTTAACAATCGTTAGAAGTATTTTAAATCCAATTTGAGAAAAAGAGTTTGAATATAAAACTTGAATGTATCGTACAATTTACGATCTCAAAGAGTTTCGATAATGAACCATTGGAATAGCCCAAGATAAAAGTCCCGTCCACTCCTCAAAATGTGAGGGCTCTCGTAGATTCAGAAAATCGAATTAAAAACAACGGTTTATTATCTTCTTTATGCAGATCACCCTTCTGTCTATATCACTAAATGATGTATTAATTATTATTACGAATTATCATTATTTATCAATAATTTTATCTGGTAGTGAAAATTATTAATAATTATTGTTAGTTATTAATAATTTTCACTACCAGATAAAATTATTAATAAATAATGATAATTCGTAATAATAATTTTTCTTTCGGTGATTCCAATGGTTCATTATCGAAGATAATAAACCAATAGATTAATTTCATTATTTTGGGTCGTGATGAAGAGAGGACTCAGAACAAGAACGTTTGTTTAATAATTACACAATTACTTACAGTTCTGAGTCAAATGTGAAAGTTTTGGTCTTTCGACGCCCACAATCTGAGCTCGAATTTGTCTTGAGTGCCTGGCAGAAGAGGTGGTTTGAAGTATCTTTCTGTGTAAAAGCCACTAGTATTCATAGTTCGGCAGAATGCGTCATACAGTGAACGCCTGCCCATTCGTCAGGTCGTAGAATATTCTATTAAGACCACTTGACACCAGAAGTAGTGAAAACCGGGTGAATTCGGACGATTTACAACTTAGTGCACTACTGGACGCATTTGAGAATTGAATAAAGAGAAAAACGCTGCAATTCTGTTCACAATGGGTCATTATTCGCTGTACAGCTCGCCCTTCTGTCTAGATCAACATCCTTGTGGGGTCCGTAACTACGAGATGTATTGATTCGGACCATTTGGACACTCATCACATTGTCACCATATGCTTGACAAAGTCTACGATGAATTTCAATCGCGGTAACCCCCTCCTTGGTCAGGAATTTAATCACAGAACGCACTTAACAATCGGACGAAATCGCAAGGGGGGCATCCTTGTTTCTAACTGAATAGGTCATCAACAAACCGACACAGCGGCCTGAGAATTTTACAGGACTACCACTACATCCAAACAAAAACTTGAGACCATCCGTAGGTTTCTACGACTTGTAGTTTTTATTAAACAAAATAGGGAAACTTACTTTTGGGATGACCCTCGTATATGAAATAAATGGAGTCTTGAGGTGGAATATTGTGTGTTTGACCTCACCGAGTGCGAGGAGTTGGGGACTAGCTCAATGGTGGTCTTGTTCATGAAGTCAGTACTACCTTCGAGTTCTCATTGTGAACAGACGGGTGTCGTCGAAAATTCACCATTAAAAATTCGTAAGGAGAAAACGATTGGACAAAGAAAAATGTTTTGTAAAAATCGTTATTTTCATCAGATATAGTCTGTAGAGGACTGTATCATTTATTTATACTAACACAATTTGCTTGTGTAAATCGTTGTATTACGTCTATTTGACATCAAGTGTTTTACTGATCTCACTTTCACTTCAATCGTTAGCAGTTGTGGCACAATGTTGTTGATCTGAACTCAATTCGAAATATGTACGAGGTGTGAAGAGGATTCGATTAGCAGGTGAGTACAGTCAATAGCACTTTGAGAGGTCGCCGGTTGAGGGTCTGACTGGAGCCTCCTTGAGAGCGAGAGAAAACAGCTTCGTGCGTTTACTCGGATCGAAGTCAAAACTCTTGAGAGTCCTGTTATTTGGACGAGCCGATTCCGGTGATTACCCACGAGAGGATTCGCTCAGTCTGCGCGGCGCGGCCCGTTGGAGTGAAAGGGGAAGGAACCGGGAGAAATGCCGCCGCTCAAATAAATGAGCCAAATTGCGATAGTGTATTAAATAATTTTACACAACGGTACGGACACCGTTCGAGGGACTTTCACAATAATCACAATACGAGTAGAACGGGAGGATGAATAAACGGCGAACATCAGTCGTAACAGACTCCAAGAATCCTTGTCCTAGAGCACCTGACCACAGTGGCCAAAACGTACAGGGATTTACAGGGAGGAACGTCGAAATTTCTGGACGGGGGACCACCAGAATGCGTGGGAAATGCTTGATAAAGGTACCGTTCTGGAAAACCTTCATGGCCGTCGTACGACTATAGAGGAGTTAAATGAGTTTACATATTATTCTGTACCAGATGGGCGTCTCAACGAAGTTTGTAGGGGCCATTGAAAGTATGGACGCGAAATGGTTTATCGGGTTCGTTTGGGACGCATGTAGGGGTAAGACAGGGTGATAAATTGTCGCCATGTTTGTTTATATTGTTCCTATGGGATTTAGTGGAGAGAGTGGGGGGTGGAGTGATTGTGGACGGTATTAGATTCAGTTTATTTAGCTTCGCGGATGATGTGATTTTGTTGGCAGAGGATCCAGTAATGTTGCAGATCATGATAGACAGATTGTACCAGTATACAGTACAGTGGAATTTGGAGATTAATTTGGATAAATCCAAGATAATGATTTTTAAAAAGTGTGGGGGAAAGATATCGAAAAGGGAGCGGTGGAGGTTGAATGGAAGGGAAATAGATGTGGTGAAAAGTTACACATATTTAGGTGTGACTTTGACACCACAGCTGGATTTGGGAGGGCATTTTGCTTCGAAGCTCGCAAGTGCCAAACTGGGATTGAACACTGTGTGGTCAAGGTTCATGGAAAATGGTGAAATACCTTTAGAAGCCAAATTTAATGTTTTCAAAGCAGTCAGCAGAGCAAGTTTGTGTTATGCGGGTCAAGTCTGGGGTTATGAGTTCCACGTACAGTTAGAGATGCTTCTGAAATTTTTCATTAAAAAATTGTTTGCATTACCTACTAATACACCTGACTACATGGTCTATTTGGAGAGTGGGGTAGAACAGATGTATGTGTATACGTTTGGTCTCAGTTTGAGCTACGTCATGCAGGTTTTAAAAGGTCCAAGATCGAGATATACCCACGTGATTGCGCGTGAAGTTATTCGAAAAAACGTTTCATGGGCGGCAGCTTGGAATGACCTAGCTGGAAGGCATGGAGTAGTGTTGAACATTAATGCAGAGGAACCTACAGTTATAACTCAACAAATAGAAAGGTTAATGGGTTTGGAAAAACATAATTTTGTTGAGACTTGTAAAGCAAGGGCCTGTGCAGCGCGGTTTCACAAAATTACTTGCAGGTAGCCAACCTCAGTCATTTTGCTAAAAGAAGTATTTGTAGAGCGCGGTGTGAGATGATGGATTTGAATTATAAACCATGGGTAAAACACCGTATATTTACATGCCCACTCTGTAACTCAGGAGAAGATGAGACTGTACTCCATTTTCTAGCCCATTGTCATATACTGAAGGGAATTCGTAAAGATTTACTCGGCTCACATTACTTGACAAATGAGGAAGCGATAGAATATTTGAACGGTAAGAACTGGTTGGCTATTGGAAATTTTATTATGAGGGCTTTAAGATATAGGGATCGTCTGGTAGAGGAATGGAATTTCTAAATTGTTATTATGTTTCTAAATAGTGGGAAAAGATTAAGATAGACAGTAATGATTATAATAATGATGTGATGGTAATAATAATGTAGATGTTGTTAATGTTGAAAATTTTTATTGGATTCTTGTTATGTTTTTTGAACGTTAAATTACTGTAAGCTAAATTATTGCCAGTTGAATATGAAGATGAAAAGTGTGGTATAATATATATTTCTTTATATGCTGCATATGAGCTTTTTTGTTTTGTTTGAGTATTAGGTACATTTGAAATAGTGATAAAGACCGAACTCCGGCTCATAGTCTCGGGCTACAGCCGTATATGTTTTTGTTTTTGTATGGAAAATGGGATGTATGTACATTATTACTTAATAAAACATTTCAATTCAAAACATTTCAATTCATAATTATTCTACCCTACGGTATAAGATCATTGAAAAAGCTCGAAACCTTCAAAAGAGAAGTAAAAGTTCCTTACCAAGGAGAAACCAAGGAAATGCATGACGGGATGTTGGAAAGAGGCGGTTGACGAAACTGTTATGTTTTATACATCACAGCAGAAGAATTAATCCAACATTATCTGTAATCTAGCAATGTAGAGACGGATGTACAAAATGGGCAAAATATAAGAATTGTTTTTACGGAATAGTTAAAACAAAAGAACATAGAGACTTTTTCAAGTGAGATGTGTATGTATGTAATTGTTTTTAACGTTAATTATTTTATGTAACGTTTCAGCTATAACGAAACGTAAACCCTCACATTTGGTTTGGCTTTCTGGTCCTTATTGGACTATGTCTGTTCTCTTTTTCGTTATCGTTCATTTGTGGTTTGGCTGTGCCTGACTTTGTGACTCCTCTTGATATCACAAGTTCGTTTAGGACTTATTTCCCGGTGGGCATCAAATTTACCATAAATTTATTATTTCACACAAAATATTTATTATATTTATTTGGCCTCAAAAAAGAAAAGAGTAAAAAGAATATTCCACTCACGATATTTTTTTATATGGTAAATTTATATAGAAATATAGAAATCCACCCACGATAAATTTATATATTTTTTAATATATTTCAAATTTACCATATTATGGTAAATTTGATGCCCACCGGAAAATAAGTTCTAAACGAACTTGTGATATTCGGAGGAGTCACAAAGTCAGGCACAGCCAAACAACAAATGAGCGATAACGAAAAAGAGAACAGACATAGTCCAATAAGGACCAGAAAGCCAAACCCAATTTGAGGGTTTACGTTTCAAGATACATAGAAAATTGGAACAACAAAAATCGCCCGACCGCAGCACTTGTCAGCGTTGTGCTAAAATTACGAAATTTGGTTTACAGGTGCGGACCAACCCCACAATGATCTTCGAAACCTTTCATAACCCTAGGTCAATGGGAAAGGGTTCAAAACAACTTTTAAGATTTTGAAAAATTCATATCTCGAAAGATTCAGAGGAAACGGTATAGTTTTCTGTTCACATTTGAAAATCCAGGAATGTATAGTTGAAGATCTGGAGTATTAAGTTTTACATCGCTTCGATTGCCAAGTATTTGTTTTATTTAGGTTTAAGGTCAGAACGCTTGACTACAGCCATCTATCCACTAACTCTAGACAAGTTGACATGTTATTAAATATAGTCTCCCATTCATCTGCTTCTACATGCATAGCAGTATCATAGGCGAACATGTAAAAACTACAAGGGATCGGAGGATTTCAATGAAGACTACATTTTTCGAGCTCAACGTCAATACTCCTCCTACGATGTCTAATTATTTGTACGTTACGGTACTTTGTGCGTCTTCTATTCATCAGTTCACCACGCCAGCTCATATGGCAAATAACATATTCCAAATCTGTTCGACAACAAGCATTTCGAGAATGCCACGAAGGGGGTGTATTACAGACGAAATTAGGGTCTACGTAAGATTATTGTCATAACCAGACTTGGATAAAATATCAGGAAACGAGTCGAAATGTATTCAAGCCTCAAGCGTACGCCTTTGACAGGATCTGTAGGTACACACCGGGGAATGTCAAGTGTGGAAGGCACCATCTCACCATCAGGTTCAGGTTCGGCTGATCAGGATGTAACGGAGGACTGCACAGCTCGGGAGCCCCGTTTTCCTTAATTGACTCTTAAAATAGACGATGGACCGCCCCTGTTCGTCCTCTGACGATGCTTCACGAGGGACCCGCTGCCGCCGGCCTGTAATTGTCTGACTCACATTCCGGAGGCTTCTACCGCTGGGATCCCCTCGAGTTCTGTACCACAAACAGTTCAGCCCCACGGACCAGACTACGTACCTATTCCGCATCGTTTTGCGTTTGTATTTCATCACGTCTGGTTTTTATAGGAAAACGCCGAAATACCCAAAAAATCGCAGAATCGGACCAATTTGCGCATTTTTGTGCTTCAAACATTGGCGCAGTAAACATTCATCATACCAAGACTAACTTCAAAAAGAGTTTGTAGGTACCTAGTACTGAAACCATTTTTCAGTAAAATAATATTTGATATTCCCGACAATTTTTTTTCGAACATGTTTTTTCTTCAAAAAATTGCAAAAAATCGCTCAATTTGCATTTTAGTGGTAAGACATCTAACAGTTGTCGGAATCATACGAAATTATGGTTGGTATCAAGACTATTTTGTTATATTTACGCTACAGCGAACCTATTGCCGGTGTTAAGTAACCCGTATTATTCTGCCATTTTAGCTGAGAACTCGAAAAACCGAAAATCGCTTGTTGCAGTACGAACATAGGAGTCATACATACCCAATTATGGTACCAAGGCAATAAGATATATTTTCTACCTCAATTTTAATTACTCTTCGAATTCATTTCGCACCTTTGCTTATCAATTATCAGGTACAAAACGTGGAGTTTGCAATGAAAGCCAGCAAGTTCCACTGACAACCTTCGAAATGGGCGAAGTCTGTTTTCTTCCATTTTGATGTAATATTTACGACAATTCACTTCCAGCGGGGAGGGTCATCGTGATATTGTGTGTAATACTATGTTGTATCAGTGTATGAGTGTACAGTATGATGATCAAGGAGGCTTTTGTAACGAAAAAATCTTGACGAAGTTTGGAAATTTCATCTATTAGTTGCTCCGGAGGCGTCGTGTTCGAATCTTATATTCTATACAGCAATCAAAGTACTCAAGTGGTCTGAAATTGACTGATTAGTCTTTGAAGTGGTTTTTTGAATTGTTGACTGAAGAAGACATTCCAATTATACAGAAAAAATTATGAATATTTACAAGTTAACCAAAATAACCAATATCCAAGTGGTGACGCCTCTGTGAAGTTTAACGTTCACATCGCAGCTAAAATGGAAATGTGCAATTATCGTTTATACAAAATGAACACTTTTGGTTCCAAATTTTTTCAACATCCAACTGCCTTTCGGATGGTTCACGACATGGATTTTATAAACGAATGAAATCAAAACACTCATTCTCGTACGGTTTCACTGTTCAATGTAGCAATTTCTCTTCTATTTAAGATGAAAATAATGTTTTTCCACTACTCGGAGCTTTTACTGAACCATCAAGTGCAAATGGCAGATTCCCAAACATTTTCCCTCGTCTGTACCACAACTCGATATAAAACACGTACTTATTACGAATGTTACCACACAATTCTCACTGAAGAGCCCAAGACAGACATTGAATCTGACGAGGGGGGGGGGGGGGCTTCACATGTGGCGGTGCCAACCAACAGAGATGTCAGAATGACGTCTTCTTTTTACCGCTGAAAAAAAATTTAATTCTGACTTTCTAAAGCCGTTTAGAAAATGAAGAAAGTGCTTCTGTTGGAAAATAATAAAAATAAACCCAAACATCGGTGATTGTGCGTGAAGTCTACATTTTAACCATTAAAACCCTCGACAAATCTCTTAAAATTTAATGTTGTGTGCACGTCATTCATCGTCCTTGTGTGCCTCCGGCGTCGCGCCCAACCACTCGGGGAATCATGAAAATATTTATTCGCGGATGAACCGAGCGTTCCTCGAGACTTGACGGAGACGATTCCAACCACTGGCACATCGCCCTCCCGTTATTGCACCTTAATATTAAAAAAATCTCTCCCCCCCACTCCGAAATCCTTCACTCCGCGTATATTTAACTCGTCTTATGATATTCTCCGTCCTTCACTTTCCTTCATCCACTAAAAATAGAAGCCACACGTGCTACCGTCTTCCCCTCCGCTCCACCGTTCCAACCGCCCGGAATTTATTACTCGAGGAACCGGGTCGGTCCCCTTCGAAACTTGCGCAATTCGTTTTGGCCCAACCTCCGCCTTGAGATGCAATTTTAATTGAACTTTCATTATGTATGCGTTAGGTCTTCATCTCCGTCACTAGTTGAAGTCATCGTCATCGTCTTGAGGACGTCACAAATTGGATCGATGGAGGTCGGAGAAATTGAATTCCTGTCTCACTCATCATCTCTCAAGTACGAATCATCGCTTCAACGTTTGATTATATTCAGAATAGATAACCCGTCTATTGTTAGATCCCTGCTTTCATACTTTTCATTGTCACTCGAAGGAGAATTTGTTGATCAGCGTAAGTGCGATGGAGAATAAAATCACTTATCGTGGCGTTGATCGTGAATATCGTCTCATTCATTCAAAATCCCGGAGGGGCATTTCCTTCGAGCAGGCTTTTGATTATAGGCATTGTGACGTCACGCGAAGCAAGTCAATGAAATCGTGTTCTCTACCTTGAATTTTTATTGTTTCATGTCTGTTTCTCACCTTGATTGGCCCAAAGGAGTACAAGGAAGGAGAAAAACAAATCTGCCAATGTGAACAGCTTTATTGTTCCCATAACGCGATAATACGATCATTCGGTGGGGGGTTTAGGTCTTTTGTTAACCCTTCTAAACGTAAATAAAAGGCGAGTTACAAAACAAGGTCAATTTCCAAATAAATACTTAACAGTCACTAGTACAACAAGGCATTGCACCCAGTACCACACTGTTCAACAGCCGAAAGCGGTGCACAGTGTAGTGTGCGTGTCTATTGTATTGGTTATACACTTTTTCGTTTGGAAACCTTTTATTTCTGTAGAGCACTATTTCGCCACAACCCTGTGCACATTTAATTTATTTTCTCACTAAAGCTGATCGTGGGAGGTCTGCGTGAATATTGAACAAGTAGATCTACTCATATTATTGTTAAATTTTATAAATGAGGCAGAGGCACTTTCTGCCTCATTTATAAAATTTAACAATAATATGAGTAGATCTACTTGTTCAATATTCAATATGTATAGATAAACGATTCCATCTATTCATGAAATATCTCATGGCCCTCGTGTATCACTCTCAAAATAATCCTATAACGGGCTGATATGTGTCGTACGCCCATGTCAAATATTCATGATATTCCCCAAACACTCATGTATTGCTTACACATACACTAGCATTTATTGACCCTGAAAACATTAAAACGAGACATACTTCGAACTTGTACGATATTTATGATAGTCTACTAAATAATATAATGCATCAATAATGACATCCATTTTACATCTCATCCTCGTGTTATCAAATATGTACAGCCACTCATACAAAAAAGACTAGTGAGTTGGTTACTAGTGATGGAAATATTGTCGATGATTTCGATAACGTAGTCCCTCACTATCGATACTATCGACGTTAGTTTCCTTCCTCATCATTTCCTTGTAGGAAATGTACAAATTTTGATGGTCAGTCACATAGACAGAATCCATATCATGACGCGTGGTTTGTGTGCTCGTAAGTCAAGTATCCTCTTTTATATCACATCCACTTATTAATTTAATTAGAAACCAACCCTTCATTAGACTTAACTACAGATCTACTACGAGGTCTCCAGACCAGTTATGTAGGTACGCACATCTAATTACGGTATCAAGCAGAATGAAGAGGACGTGATGTGAGCCTAAAAGAACATGCTCAAGTTATGTAATCGTAACCCATGATGAATTGCGCTTGTTCTAATTAGGTTCTAAATAATATGGAGTGGAATCAAGAGGATCCTGAAGAAGGAGACTCAGCCCTTCTGGGGGTCCTCACAGAGGTTTATTGTCGTCTACAGCCCCTTCGAGTGGGTTTTTCGACCGTTTCCTGCCATTGAAGGAGCCTCAGTCCCTTTTCAACTCGTTGTTCGAGTGGGAAGGAAATGTATAACTTCTCTGTGAAGTTGGGCTTGTGATTTTATCACTGTCGAGGCTCTGAATGACTCTGTTGATCCGAGCCCAGCCCTCGCCCTTCCCAACACACTACGGAGCTGTTCCAAGGTTTGCAATCTTCTTTGTGTGTGTAGAAAATGTCTTCTTTGTGTTTTGATGTAAATTTTTACTCCATTCATTCGATTACGGTAGGTAGCACCTAGTTTGACGTATGCAACTTTTGTTCTATTTTGAAATTGAAACTTCATTCATGCATATACATATTCAGACGAGTTAAGTTGGAAGAGATAGAACGGTAACCTGGCCTGGTTTCAGTCACATAATGGCTAGAACTCTTTGTGATGATAATTAGTTCTTGATTCCATTAGACACTCACTCTTAGGGCCTTGTTCGCCTCCCATGAAGAGCACTAACTCGTCAAAGCAATAAGTAGGACATTCGAAGGTGTACAGCTTGCGGAGGGCGTTGAATTTGTAGAAGTAACAAATTTTGTCGTTATGTACCTACTATACATCTTTTATAAACCTGGATTTGGCCATTGTGACAAGCGTCGGTGGAAGTAAGTTTGACTTCGACCCACCACACTTGCACAACACACCGTGGATGCCACCTCACATAAACATTGCCTTTCACCATATACATACAGTACCAACGACCCACCACACAAATGCAGATCCCATGACCCATACATCCATGCAGTACCTATGACCCACCTCACACATACAACAAAATTCACACACAGTACCAATGACCCACCACACACATACAGTAAATATGACCCACCACTCACATGCACTACCAATGAGCAACCACACACATACAACACACTTCCCTCACTATAAACATACAGTACCCATGAGAAACCTCACACATACAGTACCAATGACCCACCAGACACATACACCACACTTCACCCACCAGACACGTACAGTACCTACCAACGACCTACCACACACATACTACACACTTCACTCACCACACACCTTACAATACCCATGGCCCACCTCACACATACAGTTCCTATCACCCACCTCACACATACAGTTGCTATCACCCACCTCACACATACAGCATCCATGACCCACCACACACTCACAGTACCAATGACCTACCTCACACATACAGTATCCATGACGCCCCTCACAGATACAGTAGGTACCTACCCATGACCCACCAACATACATCACGATTCATACACACACATACAGTACCTACCCATGACACACCACACACAGGTTTGACTCGTTCGCTGGGTCGTCGGGGGTCAAGGCCGCGAGGAAATCGGTACCCGAAGATTGGCCGCCCCGCGATCACAACAGTCTACGCAAGTCCCTCGCGTTCCGACGGGTCGATGAAGCGGAAACGCCACACTCAGAGGAGAATGGGAAAAGCACTTTGTGACAAAAGAAATTGTGTTGAGCGAACGGGGATATTTTGTGTAACAGGTCATCGTGACTTTGTGGCCTCTTGTAGCGGCTCGGCATTCAACGATCATTTTCAACGGTCATATTCTTCGCAATAATGTACCTTTCAAATCGACAATTTTTATATTCTTCTCAATTTTGTCATTATGATATTTTCTGTTAACAATTCATTTTCAACACTGTCAAGCATAAACGAAAATCGATTACTTATGTTTATTATTGTCGATTTCGGTAAAGCCCATGATTCATTTCTTCCCCCGAATAGACTACATTACGTACGACCCTCACATACATATCTCTAAGGTTTTTCTATTATAGGTTTTTCTTTTTTTTATTTGGAGACATTTTGAATCAGCTCATTGTTCCAGGCCATCCCGAGCTCTTACGACCATCCGTTCGGAAGGAAACCCAAAGAAAATTAGTCAAAATGAGCGTGAATCGAACGGACGAACTTCAGACAGGATTTTATTGTGGGGAACTGCTGATTCAAACCACACGTGGTTGTGTGATCTATCGATGTGTATATTTTTCTGAGATAATTCTCGTGTCCATGGAAAAATGTTAACAAGACTTAGTAATAACGCCGGCCAGGAATTTAGTTGGAAAAACAACCAGACAAGAGACCATTACTGAGCTACTTACCAACTACCCGCACTAAGATTGAAATAATTGATTGAATGCATACATTGTTGAAACACATTGATTGAAATGAATAATATTAATCTAATTTGAAAGAGCAAAACTTCCGATTCCCAGTACATGACATTCAACACTTTGTCTGATACGGAAAGCCATGTCTTTGAAAGCCATTTCACACCTCAGCAGCCCTAAACTCCTACTTTTCACGTGGCGTTAGAAAATTGAGTTCTCTCCGGCCAGCACTTAGGTGTGAACAATTATTGCTGAATGTTCTTCACCGCCCAGATAAATCTAATTTAATTCTAAACAAAAATTTCTGTAGTAATCCATAATCGCTATTTCGGAAACTTATGAGAATTTATGAGAAACTTATGAGAAAAAATATTATGTAAAATTATGTATATATCATTCAAGTAAAATGTTTTATATTATTTGTAAGATGTTTGAAAATAGAAATTGAAGGCCTTTTGAAATAATTTCGTATTATGAAACCAGTTGGTTCTAAAGATAGTCCTCACCCTGCAGGATATTTCCCTTTGATTTGAATCTTTGTTTAGAAAACTGTTTAATAAGAAGGTCGTTATGCGGCTTGGAATATCGTGAATGCCCTTGGGCTCTCAGGCATCAATTTCATTGTGTAATACCCCCCCTCTGGACTAGAATTGGGTGTTACTAAATTAGAATTGGAATAGAATAGAAAGTTACTAAATTAGCCCAAGAAAACTCATCCGACGACTTCATTCCAAGGTTCGGGGAATATTGAAATCAATGAAAGAGAAAATAAATAATAAAATTAGCGACAAGATGAAGGATTTTTCAACGTGAAGATGAAAATGAAGGCGCGGAATTCCAGAGGCTTCCGATCACCGATCACCAAGCCAAACAGCCCTCTGACGTCATAGGCTCTTACGGCATAGGCTGTGACTTACTAGTTGCCCTCCTGCCAGCCGTCTGACGTCATACGCTCGTGCGTCATAGGCTCTGACGTACTCGTTGGCTTCCGGCCAGCCCTCTGACGTCATTGGCTCTTACGGCATAGGCTGTGACGTACTAGTTGCCCTCCTGCCAGCCGTCTGACGTCATACGCTCGTGCGTCATATGCTCTGACGTACTAGTTGGCCTCCGGCCAGCCGTCTGACGTCATACGCTCGTGCGTCATAGGCTCTGACGTACTAGTTGGCCTCCTGCCAGCCGTCTGACGTCATACGCTCGTGCGTCATAGGCTCTGACGTAGTGGCCCGCCTGTCGCTTGTGTTCTGACGTGATCTGAGGGAAAGGGTGAATCAAGGAAACAAATTTTTCCCGTTTCAGTTTATGTGCCAAAGCAAAGACATGAAAATGTCAAAAGAATGTCAACTCCATCCTGTTGTTGATACAGTCGAGAATTAAATGCTTGCATAGGAGTCTGCAACACATTGGGACATTTTATGTCTTTAAAGAAGTGATTCAAAAACCTTCGAACAATGCTACATCACCGACCCCAGTAGCGTAGTTGTTATACTTAATTGTAGGGTTCATCATAAATTATGAAGCTTGCATTCGTATAGACAATAATATTGTCTTACGACAATAATATAGACAATAATATTGTCTTATATTATTAATATAAATTATTGAGAATGATCACCTGTGTGTAAACAATTATTTAAACAATCACGCTCATACCGCAGCTTGTCGGCCACGCACTCCGCAGTGGTTAACGTAATATGGTTAGGTAAATCGAGAGCTATCCAACGAGTGGTGAACGATTTTTGTACGATGATAACTGGCGAAGATAAAGTTCCGTAGCACCGAATCGGTTGTAAGCGAAAATCATCAGAAATTTTCGTGACGATTTCGTGTAACGCTTTTGTGTAACGTTTTTCGAGTTATGTGCCAGAGTAAAGACATAAAATGTCAAAATGTAACAATGATCCTACTGACTCGTTACTCTGACGCGGGCATAGCCCTCCACTGGACTAATTTCTCGTTGATGATTTACATTTTATGAAGAATACATTTAATTTCATTTCAAGAGAGGATCTCCTGGTCATCTACTCCAACGACCAGACAAAATTGACATGGATATGTCTATTTCGGTCGATTTTCACGTACAACCCATCCGTTGGTAGGGTAATTTAACTTCCGCAATTTTCATCGCGCAGAATGTGAAAAAAGATGTGAAAAATGTAATCATTTCAAGCTACCTAAATTTCCTAAATCAATTACCTACGCTGTTAAAACTAGGAAATACCTACTCCTTATTTCTCGTGAGACTAGCACTCTTATCACATTTGATTACTGTCATTTCTTACTCAGTTTCAATATTGTTCAATATTAATGTAAATTAGAGAGAGAACGAATTCGATTGGATGTCTCAGCCGAGTATCGGAAACTCCATTCAATCAGAAGTCTCCGCTAAGTATGGGATAACAACTCCTCCTAAATCTAAATTGTACTCGTATCACAACATCTCATGGTCCCTAAACCATTGTTGTATCAAGGAAAGCTGATTTATTACGCAAAGCTATAAACTAATATTGCTAAGATGTAACCGTAATGATCTAATAATGTGAATAGAAGGCACTACATGGTAGGTATACTAAAGGTTTAGTAGGTACTTGAAAGCAGTAAGTAGGTACTGGACATATCCATGATCTAATGTTATTCCCTTGAAGGGAAAAATTTATATTTGGTTCCTTTCTGGGGATTTTTCGGATAGTTATCACATCACCAGGCTGAACAGTGATGTGGACAGAAAATAATAAACAGTTGTATAAAACATTAGCAGGGTTTCTCCTTGTGGTCAGACGGTAGCGATGGTGTGGCGTTTCGGTGGGGGGGGGGGGGGGAAGGTCGCGTCACGTCACCTGAATTCCTTCCTGATGAGACCTGGAATTCCCTTCCCGATGGAGGAGGCTGAGTCAGCTTCCAGGGTGTGGCCTCAGCGACGTTGCCGAGCCCCGTTACTATCAGTCACCTCTTCAGGTCTTCACCCCTCACTCATTCGATGCCGAACTGCATTATCTCCATTATCTGCAGTCATAGGAAACCTATCGAGTTTTGGTTGATTATCCATTATCGTTCTGTATGTACTCCCGTAAAAACTAGAAAATTAAAATAAAAAATCCAGTCATGCACCGTAGGTATAAGAGCGAATTTTTGGAGAAAAAACTTGTTTTATGTAAAATGTCACCATCGAAGGACTTGATGTCCATGAAGAACATCTCAAATATCAACCACGTTTGTTCATCTTCAAAGTGCACCCGTCTGAGAACAGATTAGGATATCGAAAGCGTTACAAGTCACCATGGTGTTCAGCATAAAAAACCTTTAAAATGAAAAGTCACTTGTCAGAATGTTCCATTTTGGGAATTTATGGGTAATCCCCCCCCCCACCCTAAAACTCTCCAAAATTTTGAGAGGTAAATGACGAATTCAGAAATCGCGAAAACTGAAGGGTCAAATTTAAAATTGACTAAGAATCAAGGGAGAATTGTGTAAGTAATATATTTTGTTGATATCTTGAAAACATTTCTGTTTAAGATGCGTAAATTTAAAATGAGTTCCATTAACTTTGAGTGTAAATGATTTTTCACGACAAAAACTGATCTACGAGTAAATAAAGTTGTTTGAAACTAGAAGTTTTTGAAGTTTTGTATTTTAAAGTAACTTTAGTAATCTCATACCGACGAGGGGTTGGTGTTTCTACACTTAAGAAGAAGAAGAAGAAGAAGAAACCATGTTTATTAACGTTAATAATATAAGTACATAATTATTTACAGTTTTATACGAGGCGATCTTAAATTTAGTACATATATTTGTAAGTATAGGAATAGAAAAACAAAAACATGTTAGGCATGGACGTGTCGTCCATCTGCCGAGTGGAATGAGCCACCGGATTAACAGGTAGGTATCGGTTTAGTAATTTTATTTACTTACATATTTATTTTATAACATAATAATATTCATAACATAATATTATTATAATTTTATTTACTTACATATTTATTTTATAACATACATAATATTATTATGTATCCCTAGTCCCAATTGAACTCCGCCACCAGATATCTACACTTAAGATATCTACCGCATTCGCCCCGGTCGAAAAACCTCGTGTGTCGACAATGTGTAGTTGAACGTCCAAATCCTCAACAGCCTGAATAATACATGACGTTACTGTTTGCAAACATCTCAAAAAGCTTCGTTCGACGGTTTGGCGGTTACTGGCAAATTATCTTCAGGTTTTTCGCTGACGATGACTCATCAGCTCTTCACAGGTTCAATGCATTCTCCTCAGAAAACATTCCGACCGTTTTTCACCACAATGATATGTACGAAAGGCCTGTGTCCCCTGGTGTGAGCAATGCTGAATCGCAGATGTGAATCGCTTTTCAAATGTTCGGATTTTCCATCATTTGGTGCAGTTATTCACGAGACGATTGAATGGTTCCCTCACTCATACCTTGTATCCACTAAGTATTATCGTTTGTTGCGTGAAGGAATGATTTCAGTCCCTGTCTCCACACCTTCACTCATGGTCTCAGCTCAATGAAGAACAGTGCAAAACCTTCTCCCTGCACACGTGAATTGAATGATGACCTACAAATACTGGGATTTCTCAAGATCTGATCAATCTTATTGAGAAAATGGCTCCTTGTGCAGTGACAAGTAGATGTCCAACAACTTTATTGTCATTCCCACCTCGTCCTTAAGAGGACGTTAGTCAGTACCGTTTTCCTCTTTCAAATCTCGAATTCAAACTCCGTCCGCTGAGTTGGGCCGAGACCTCCTCAACTGCCTTCCCACGGATTTATTCGGAGCGCCATGCTCGACCTCGCTGTCTAGACAGCCGATATTACGTGGTCGTTATTTAGGCGACCAATGACGGACTTTTTTCCGCCTTCCTTTGCGCTTTTTTATCTCCTCTCCGCGACTCTAAACTTCGCCTCGGGTACTTTTCAAGGCTTTTTCTTCGAAATTCGAACGACAGATTGACGGTTGGTGGATATTCGAAGGATCTCAGCACTCGCGCCTTGTGACAGCTTTCCGCCTGCAGATCGAAGGATGTCGTGTGTCATGTTTCCGCGTTATACTGAACCTAGAAAGCTCGTTGGAGGCATTTCGTGCAACTAACACAAGCTTTCACGAATTACTGACCTACCCTTTTATATGAAGCGAACTTCTATGTTATACTAAACCACTTAGCAATTGACTCAAATTGCGGCATTAAACGCTTTCAGAATAATGTGTTGCATGCCTGCATGCCTGCTTAGACGCATACAGATATTTCCGCAAGGACAGACTTCACATCGAACTACAAATTGATACTGTCAAGGAGTAATTCGGAAGCAAGCCATCAAACACATCGTGAGGCTTCAAGATCACATCGACAAGGAGGTAGTCCAACTCCTTGACACGGATGATCTACTCAGACGACTCAAGTGGACAAACCACACGAGCTGATCCAGGTGGTGTGACTGCTATTATAAGAGCCAATGAGAACAATGAGAACTAGGTAAAGTACTATAGGTGTCCATTACCCCCCACCCCCAATTGTTAAATGAATATTGCTTATAAGTAGATTGTATTTTCACTTTGTGTACATATTATTACTTCACTGACTCTCCACGCTAACTGTTTAACTGTTTAAAACCAACGTGGATAGTGAGGAAGTATGTCGGCGATGAAATGGGGCGTTCTGGACGGACACTATGCCTTCTAGCATTGTACATGCTCCAAACACTGATGAAGGTGTGCTTTGTGTTTAAATAATGACTGATCAGCCTATTTGTCTAATATTAACCCCTTTTTCTCTAAAACGAAGCAAAATAATATTCTTTACCAAAGTAATTTGGATCATTAATTGCCATACGGCCATTAGAAGGGCTGATATCTTACAAAAGTTGGTTACCGCTCAATGAAAAATACAGAAGAATGCTTTGCAGAGTTTTAAAGGGGATGTTCCATCTGCCGCTATGAAGGCCCTCTGCCGTAGTATTATCTCTGTTGCACTGGCTGCATTGGATCTCCAAGATTCGACTTACTTCGATCCCCTCCAGCCTTGTTGCATATTCCCAGGAGATGAAAATACAGTGCGGATCCCCAGAGTTGCATACAGAGCACGAATTCGAGCTGAAAAATTCACTGGATTTAAATTGTATTAAAATATTAAAATTCATTAGGTACTTGTCGAATTGGGGTTAACATCGTATTTTACATTTCCTTAACATTGTTGCTTATTTACATGTTTGAGGGTCTTGAGGGATGCCGTGGCGTGTTGGAATTATCAATCATTGTGTTAAAATCGTCCCTGCGTTTTCTTATTTAAATAGCTTTTGCTCTTTACGTGTCTGCTATATGCCGGTAAGTTGGAGCCAAGAGTGTATACCAGCTTGTATACCAGCTTTGGCCAACGTTGAAGCTGGATCTGGCGAACAAGGAGCTGCTATACACGTCGCTTATAGAACCGGTTTGGGCGTATGGATGCGAACTCGGGGGCTCGGCTTGTGCCCCCTCAGTGAACAAAATTCAAATCCAGCAAAACAAGATATTTCGGCTAATTTGTGTCGCCCCTTGGTTTGTGAGGAACGATGTGCTCCACAACGACTTTGGAGTTGAAACGGTGCAGGAGAGGATCAGGAAGTGCCATAGAGTCCTGCAGATAAGAGCCACTGACCATCCAAACCCAGAAATTGCGCTCATTGCTCGGCCAGCGCCTCATGGTGAGCGTAGGTTAAGAAGAAGAGTCCTGAGGGACAACGCACCCACTCTGCTGGACTAGGAGTTCATCCCCCAAAGTCCCCTTGAACCCCACAACCGGCTCTTGAGGTATACATTGTGGAATTAATAATTGATTCATTGATAATGAGAAGTGAGAAGCCACTGAGGGATGGTCCGAGGGATTCCTCAGAGCATCCCTCAGTGGCTTCTCCACAAGTGGAGTACTCGGATTACACTCTCAACTGCTTACGAGAGGTTTTTAACGGAAATAGGTGGATTCGCAGACTGTATCAATCGTATCTAGTACGCTTTCAATCCTTAGTGCAGATTAAGGGTACCGCAGGGGGTGCAATCGAGGGTTTTCATTCGGAATTGCCCAAATGACCTGTTTTCTAGGTGGATGTGGGTACGAAGTGTAGACCCTCTCCAGATGAACCAGAGATAGATCCCACCATCGTCCGACAGTATCTATGATCTATAAAAGCAATTTCTTCGGTCGTCCCTGGGCCATCTATAACGACTGATATCCACTCGAGCAAAGGAGGATGTTCTGGAGTGGGAAAACGATACCCCGCCGCAATTGACAGATGAGACGGCTTAGAAAGGCGGCGAATCCCATTTCCAGTTTCCGTCCTCCTGTTTACCTTTCAGTTCTACGGCCCTTCCGACCTCCAGAAACCCCCGAGTCGAACGGGAACTGTCGGGAACAGGCGGACGTAGAGGTCACCAAACACAAAGAAATCCGGCTCCTTGGGGACAATAACGCCCGACCCGTCCTCCGTTGAAATTACCAGTTTTTCTTCTGTATTTTATTTTCATCCTCCCTCGTATTTTCTTTTATTTTCTTGAGGGTCGGAGAAGGGTAAAGTCGTAAAATAAGACCCTCCCCATTCCTTATCACTTATATTCATTCTCAAGGTAGCAGTGACCCAGACAACGGCGAACATTTTCGTAACAGGATACTAGTTACTTATAGGTACTCTAAACAAGGAATTTTTTTTTTTGGTTGAGATAATGGGTTAATAGAGAATGATAATGATTTAAAAAAAAAAAATTTCCAGAGAAGAACTCACCTTCAGAATGATTAGGTATTTATTTTTCTGGAGAGGTTTGAAGGCGTATTGAGCGGGAATAGGGAAGCAATGTACATCATCTACCACCCAGGCCAATCAGAGAGCAGTTCTTAGACCGGCTCTGTAAACCGCTCTCTGATTGGCTCCCAAAAGCGGTGCATGAAAGCCACCCCCCCCCCCCCCCCAATCAGCCGCTGTATCAACTACAACCCTGTCCGACCACGTTGAGCGGGAAAAGGTCAAATTCGCCATTCTTCAGTTCGATCTGGTAGTTGAACAAAAATTTTCTCGTTTAAAATTACTCGTTTTACTACATGACTTGTGAGGCACCGATTTTCAATATTGGACCATCAAAGAATTATTCTCTGACACACTGGCGTTTTCTAATCATTAAAATCTCACTGGGTCATGTGATAAAGAAAGTCTGTACAATATTTCAAGTCGATTGGTCCTGTTACTCAGGCTCGTCACAATAGACACTATTAGCTGAAAATTTCTGTGGTTTTTTCTAAAACTTGTTTGAGTTGAGATAGTGGGTTAAATCTTTTTAAAAGGCTCTCTCTATCTGAAGCTGAAATGAAGCTCTGTACAAAATTTCAAGCCAATCGGTGAAGGTGGAGAGGCTGTAGCCCTGACCATCTGTATGAGAAGAACGAAGAGGAGAAGCAAAAGAAGAAGGTAAGGGAGAAAAACAGGGGTTTTGAAGTTATATAACTCGGCAACCTAGCGACTTGAAACCCTCAGGGCTTTCTATCATCCACATCAAGAAGACTCTCACTAAATTTCACGTTTATCGGTCGAATAAGAGCCGAGATACGGATACCAGGAAAATGCGTTTCGTGACGTTAATCACACACTTCGTACCGTTCGGTTCTCAACTTGTTTGCTTGGCGGGACGGAACGCCACCGCTTCCTACTGACCACCGGAACAACAAAAGACCTATTAAAATCACTCGTAGGATATGCGTTGACATGATTGTTTGTAATGCGATGGACTTCACAGAGAAATCTCGTTGATGGAAGTCAAATCATCTCGACCGAAGAGATTTATGTTTGCCTAGACACCACTATTGCAGTAGATGTCAACTGGGACTATCCAGAGGCCAACCCGCATGATCCCTGTAGTTGTCATCATGTCATCAGACTTGTTGCAACAAACTTTCTCTTCCCTTCCAAGCGAGGAAGCTAAGTTCTCAATTGTCACTGGAAATAATCGAAGCGAGAACAAGCAAGTTCCCAAACGTAGGAAATAGTTATCTACATTTTTTGGAAATTTGATTACTTAAGATCGGGCATGTAATGTCGTCTGAAATGACGAATATAAAGTACATGCAAACGTTCATAAAAGTATACATAAACGTGTATAACGTACATATATATAAAAATATATATCCTCACCCGCAAACTACTATAAAAATATATATATCCAAACCTCGCCCGCCAACTACTATAAAAACATATATATCCAAACGGACTCGTTTTGCGCTGGGATTCCTTTCGAGCGCGACCTACTGCAAATCGTCGCACGCTGGCAAGCTGACTTCCTGTTGGTCCACGAATAGACTCGGCCAACGGAATCGCGACTCAATAACATTACTTAATTGTCAAATGATCCTACGTGAAGACCAGCGCCTAATCTTAGGCAAAACTACCTAAACAAAGTCTTCTGATTTATAATCATTTCCATTATTGCCAATAATTAAATAAATAAATGTAACGTGATTGATGAAATAACTTTATTCATACAATTTAAATTAATTCATGGTTGTTTGTAACAATAATTGTTAAGAAGCCATTATTCTTCAGAAACACACTGCACAACTCTAGATAGAGCGGAAGAATATTATTTCGATGTTCATCTGCGCAATCCTCGAAGTCTTGTATCGACACATTCTGTAAACGATTTACTACGACTAACATATTACATTTTGTTCTTCACTTTGTTCTTTAGAGATTATTTGGTCATATTTATTGCCGCTTCCATGAATATTCTATAGCAATACAATGGTCGAAATTCAGAGGAAGAATAAAATGAAAAAAAAAATCCTAATTTCCCTCTGAAATTCAGCCTCGTCTCCTTCGTAAGATTTATACGACTTTGTCTTCTGTCATATTATGAAGTATTGCTGGACCCCCTCGGATTGTAATTTTTCTTCCTGCTGATGGCGTTTCAAATGTCGGGCCTTGGCATTCTGGACGGTTCCAACCAGTCGCGACTTTCTCTGTGATCTCTTGTGAAGGTGTGGGTAGAACTTGGCAAACTCTTGGGTGACGTCGTCAGAAGGCATTTTTCACCGATCCGTAAAAGTAACGGGGAAAATAGGGAATTTTTCAAGTCGAAAGTCGACTCATGGGGTCGACTTGGTCATTGAAATGTTTTTGGGCGTAGGGAGCTCATCCTGCCCGCGCTCCGCATCGCTCGTCGACCCAATGTCCAATACAGTGTCGTCCATACAATGTCATCTCTTCGATGCACTATTCATCATCTTCTACAAGTGGAGGGTAGTCAGTCATCAGCTCAGTAGTGGTCTGGACAATGTTCTATCCACATTCCTGGTGGCAGTATGTAATTCATGGACTATTACACCACAGGAATTGCAGGTCAGCATTTGATCTACGCGAAATACCCGGAAGCGCTTCGGTGCTCGTATGGTTTTCGGGGTCGCTGATTACGATGAGAGGGTCGGTTAACCTTCATCACATCAGGATGAAGGTAATTTGAATGTGAAGTGGTTAAGAACCCTTCGAACAAATCTGAAAAATGCATGGGCATGTTTTTGATGTTGCTGAATCCGAATGTTTACATTCGACCTCTTCTAAAAGTCATTCGAGTACATTTCAAGCTCATGTTGAAAGATTTTTGGGGTGAGAATGTTAAGTTTGATCCAAAAAGTCTCGAAAGATGTATCTGTATGTTTTCGAGGTCAGCAAATCAGAATCTGATTTCATTTGAAGGTCGAGTGGTGAAGAAACCTTTGAAAAATCTGAAAAAATTCACGGGCATGTTTTTGAGGTGTCCGATATGTGTCCCGCGGGATTCTATTATTTACTTCTCGAGGTCTAGATGTAGCATTTTCTAATTCAACCTTTATCTCATTCAATTCAACTTTGGTAAGTCAAGTACATAATTTTCAACTTCTAGAAGTCGAAATGATCACCTGTCTGTTTTGAGATTTAAAGAGAAGTTGAGATTTAAATATGAACGGGCTGTATTTAACACGTTCAATTGAGACTTCGCAATTGAGGGATAATGTGTTTTCACTCGCAGCAGCAAGTGCTTCGCTGGACGAAGCTGAAGATTCGTGGGGTATCGCTACTGTATTCCAAGGCCTCCTCCTGTTGATGGTTGGATGAGCCGGTATAAGTTGGCCTCCGGAAGTTATAATTTTATTGTTTCAATTCAATTCCTTTTTTCACGTAAATAATTTAAAAACTTATTCCCGTAAATAAACCATAAATTTCAATAAAAATGCAACCTGTCCTAAATTCTCAACCGACTATCGCTGAATTCATACCAATTTACCGGTTTCTACACGAACCAATGTTCTAAATTGGACGCAGTTACAGTCGGAAAATACTCTAACAGGTCAATACTGTAACGGGTCATCAGGCGCTTCTATATAACGTACTGAAAGCTGATGGGGCGGCATTTCCGCTCAACCGCCATAATAAGGTGCTGCTGTCATCATAGACTGTGTTTAAATAATATTTAAACACAGTCTATCATGACATACATAATATTATTATGTATGATGTAAATAACTATATTATATAGTTCTCTAATAATTCAGATGTAACTAGTTGTTACTTATATTGAATAAATAAACCCTCGATAAGAAATAGGTATACCTATTTCTTACATAGCAACTTTGATATACATAGCAACTTTGATTTTTGCGTAAATTTTGGTCTTCCCCATCAAATACTATTCTTTTTGGTTTCTAATTGGCTTATGAATCTTTGAAGTATCAAAGTACCTATATTAAATATAGTACTTTGATACTTCAAAGATTCATAAATGAAATTTTCATCCACCTGTTTTTCGAAGGTACAATTCCAATTTGATTTTAACTCTCCAAAGCCCACCGTCATTATATGGGTGACGTATATTTGATGTCGTAATCTCAACACCCTTCGAATAAAACGATTATGACGTGATACTGAAACGGAACGGGAAAAGATCGTGTGCGAGCCTGCTACTTTTTCGAATTTTATTGTCCGTTAGATAACATCTTAATAGCCAATGCCGAAATGATAATTGCGGCCGGGAACCCCATTGGCAGGCCTTGATGGCGCCAATAAAAGACATTAACGTTCCATCAATTAGTTTTGGCAATCGCCAGAGGGTTATTACTGTGTAGCTGGCGGTGTCGGGGGCCCTCAATAAATCTTTTTGGTGGCGGCGAGCTATAAATGGAAGGTAAGGGGTTGAAACTTCACCTATTTCTAAAAGGCCTTTTCAAAACTTCTTTGAAAGGGCAAAGTTATTTCTGCCTGTCGCGGGAATATTCCTACCCAATTTTAGGGTTTCACTGTTGAGTAGTTCAAGTATGTACTTTTACGTATGGAGTTTTCCCCGTCAACTAAGGGAATTTAAATATTCAAATCACTCGGAAACTTTGAGCTTTCATGTTGGTCTTATCATGAAGCTGTTTAGGCTGCTGCTGTTCGTCCGACAGCTTGACGTCATCGTGTTCCACATCGGCCGCCCACTCGGGAAAAATCAGAATAATTTGTCTCCGCCCAGGGCAAGGGAGCGGTGGGATTCGAACACACGACTTCAGCCGCTCCCCTGTGATGGTTTGCTGAGTATCCTTGGTTCTCGTGTCTTTTGTTCGACCACTTTTGTCTTTTGTTCAGCCAGGTCTGTGAATGCAGACCGGGTACCCATCTGGGTGGGCATATTGCCTGACCCCCCAAGGGGAGGGGAAGACTTGAGCGCTCTAGCGAGTAAAATAATATAATTGAGTTTCTAAATGTCGGTTTTGAGTGATTTTGTTCATTCTTAATCCTTTGAAAACACTATGGCTGTTGATATAATGACATTTTGTTTGTTTCAGGTAAGTGCCGCTTGAAAACACCCTGCAACGTAAGTCCTTACGACGAGGATGGATTTTTGAAATTCCAAATTTTGCAAGTAGACATAATCCTAGTTCTTCTGTAATACAATACCATATTGCAATTGTCGACTTTTTTAAAATAAATTAATCTTTGATAAAATGTGAATTGTTGCTTTTCGCGCGTGCTTGTTACATGTTTTACAATTTTCGTAAATTAGAAATTTTTCCGCTTGAGACACAATCGGCCAATCTACATACATTTGAGACTGATGCAAAATTGATGGTGATCTATAATCGATTTGCCGCAAATGGATCGAAAAATTCCATTCAAAATCCCACCAATCGTGATAAACATGATTATATATTATAACATACAAATTATACGATAGCTGTAGCTTTCTGGGTATCACCTGTGTCTTACCACGACTGCCCACTCATTCAAACAAGAGAAAAATTTAGAAGCGTATGTCTTACTGTCCCACAAACAAACCTTGAAGATTTAATGGGAGATGAATTATTTGATTTGAATTCCTCGGTACCAGATGGAATAGTTTATTTTATGAATGAGGTATTTGGTGGTTCACTGATCTGATAGTGTAACTAGCGTATTTGTTGTTATGTCATGAGTTCAAGAAATCCAGTATTTTCTCAGACGAGTAAATCTGAAAACTGTTCAAGAGCACAAACCAAAGTTCTTCGCCAAAATGTTCAGACTACTTCGTCGCGTCGGGAACCAACATCAATTAAGTGAACCAATTTCCACAGAATGCGATGATTTACGGTGTGGGAGAGAAACCTCGGTTTTTTTCTCCTTGTTGGGGGCTATTACATGCAGCGTTTTCTCCTTTCGCGGTCCGCCGAATGAATCGCCCGTAATTGATGATTTCCCGACGGCTATTAATTCAGGTCAAATCGCAGACGCATTAATCAAACATCAATTTATTGCAAGCAGAGAAGGCGCGCAACGGGTTCGCAAGCGCTTAAAGTTTTGGGACGCTTGGTTTTCGTGAGCTGTGAAAAATATGTATACTATTTTCTTTTAAGCGTTTTAAGGCGTTCATGTCGAACTAGTTGAACTCTCTTCAGCCCGTTTAATTTGCTGCTCCCTTTATCCATTTTGCGCTTTAATATCAAGTCATGTTAATTTATTTATCAGCCGACTCTGGTTTTCCCCACCGTTTTGTAAATCGAGGGTAAAGTTTTTTTTTTTTTTTTTTATTTTTTAACACAGAATGTGTTTTAGCCATGAACTAACTAGCCAAAAAAGCTACTTAACGAAATTTTGTAACGAAATCTGGTGATGATACGGAACTAAGGATCGTGTAACCTGGTGTAACCTATGAGCAGTCAAAAAAGATTCCACAATTATCACGTAGTAACGGTTTCGTTTACCCAGAGTTTCCCAGTATGGCTACGAGACTCGTAGCCATACTGGGAAACTCCGGGTACTAGTACGAGTGAAGTCAGTTTCGAATGTTGAGTCAAAAACAGTCAAAACAGCTACTCGTTGTTTACCATCTGTTAAGGGTTTCTATCAAATAATGTTGTAATCTCAATAAAACTATAAAATACCTTCCTACCTGAAGACCGACTTTTTAAAAGGCTATCGATGATACGGAACGATGATACGGATCGTGTAACCTGGTGTAACCTATGCGATATTTTGTTATGGCGTGGTGAATATATAAGATTCTGATATAGTGGGAGGAAAGTAGCGAAATTCTGATTTAGTGGGAGGAAGTTAACCAATCTCCAACCAAAGATTGAAGACGGGTTTATGTGAAACGCGTGAGCTAAAACACATTCTGTGTTTCTATAATTTCGTCCAAAGTATGTAAATAGAGGTAACCGGGGGTCCAGGGGGCTTGAAACTGAAAAAATAATTTTTTTTTTGTTTTTTTAATTTACAGGAGACACAAAAAACTGTTTATTTCTGAAATTTAGGAACATATAAGTGACTGTTAGCAACTATAGACACTTCTGGGTGCCAATATACTGTACAGACAACTTACGGGATAATGAATAATTTTAATAGATTTTAATTTACATCCCGCTGAATAAACAAAGCCAATATGCCCAAAAATGTCAGTTAGGCCACGTTATTCTGTACTATTTGAGGTAGGCCATGTTGACCAGCCCTATCTCAGCCGTGTTGTTCAGCCCCATTTGAGGTAGTACGCCTTGTTGCCACTTCACCCTCGAAATAAGTATTTTAATCGGACTTTGCTACCAACTTCAACCAAATTCTTCTTATTATCCCCATTTATTTCGTTGTTATTATGTAATATTCTATTTCAAATAGCTTTCCTTACAAAATGTGTAAGGAAAGCGATTTGAAATAGACATTTAATGTCTTAGAAAATATATTTTATTGTGATCACTTCATAATAGAGACGTGGTTGGTACAACACATCGTTCCAAATTGTAAAAACTCTGCAAATTCTTGACACAACGGTTCATTATCTTCTTTGTACAGATCACCCTTCTGTCTAGATCACTAGGTCTAAATGTCTAGATCCTAAATGTTAGATTAATTATTATTATCAATTATCACTAATTATTAACAATTTTATCAAGTACCTAGTGAAAATTATTATAATTTATTGTTAGGTATTAATAATTCGTATTTATTATTAATAATTATTATTATTAAATATGATTGATTAATACGATATAATTCTGGGGTTTTTAATACTACGTCGGTAATAATTTCTCTATAAAAGAAGTACCTACCAACAAACATTCGAAATTACCTTCATTTCCGTAGCACGAAACGCACCTCAGAACAACAAACTCGACATCAATTAAGCCATATGATGTTCCAAAGAGCTTGTTAGTATGAAAATGGACCTGTATTTCAACAGTTTGATTCACGATCGTGTTGTGAGGCACAATCTTTGAGCCGTCATTGTGAACGAACGGCTGGTCGTACAAAGCTGCGGATGGTCTTAAAAAATTCTACGGAACAAACTCTATCTAAATATGAAATAAAAAACATACCGTTCTATATGAATTTTTGGAGATATGAGATTTTAAAAATTTCAAAATTCGTTTTGAACTCCTTCCCCTTGACCTAGGGTTATGAAAAGTTTCGAGGATCATTGTGGGGCTGGTCCGAACCCAGAAACCAAATTTCGTAATTTTAACTCAATGCTAACTGGGCAAAGTGGCGCGGACGGCGTACGGCGGACGGACGGATTTTTTTTTTATTCGATTTTCTGAATCTACGTATCTTGAAACGTAAACCAACAAATTTTGAGGGGGGGTTAAAAAAATTTTTTCTTTGGGCGATTCCAATGGTTCATTATCGAAGATAATAAACCAAAAGCACGTGTAATATGGAGTAAATAGTATTATGAGAAAGCCCCCGATCGAAAACATGCTGTTGACGAGCGTCAATAATATTTCGAGACTGGACGAGTAAAACAAGTTGATATCTATCGACTCCATTTGAATCACAAATCTAATCGAAATAAATTGAACGTTACGACTTCCTCTCAATAAAACGATTGTAATTCCCCGCCATAGGCGTATTTCTTAGTTCGATTCCATGTACACGGATATATCCAGGGCCCTTTGGAAGGTCGCATAATAGAAATTGAAGGCCTTTTGAAATAATTTCATATCATGAAACCAGTTGGTCCTCACTCAAAACCCTTCATTACCCTGCTGATATTTCCCTTTGATTTGAATCTTTGTTTAGAAAACTGTTTAATAAGAAGGTCGTTATGCGGCTTGGAATATCGTGAATGCCCTTGGGCTCTCAGGCATCAATTTCATTGTGTAATACCCCCCTCTGGACTAGAATTGGGTGTTACTAAATTAGAATTGGAATAGAATAGAAAGTTACTAAATTAGCCCAAGAAAACTCATCCGACGACTTCATTCCAAGGTTCGGGGAATACTGAAATCAATAAAAGAGAAAATAAATAATAAAATTAGCGTCAAGATGAAGGATTTTTCAACGTGAAGATGTATGCAAAATGAAGGCGCGGAATTCCAGAGGCTTATTAAACCCGATCACCTAGCCAGCAAGCCCTCTGACGTCATAGGCTCTTACGGCATAGGCTGTGACGTACTAGTTGGCCTCCTGCCAGCCGTCTGACGTCATACGCTTGTGCGTCATAGGTTCTTACGCACTAGTTGGCCTCCGGCCAGCCGTCTGACGTCATTCGCTCGTGCGTCATAGGCTCTGACGTACTAGTTGGCCTCCTGCCAGCCGTCTGACGTCATACGCTCGTGCGTCATAGGCTCTGACGTACTAGTTGGCCTCCGGCCATCCGTCTGACGTCGTACGCTCGTGCGTCATAGGCTTTGACGTAGTGGCCCGCCTGTCGCTTGTGTTCTGACGTGATCTGAGGGAAAGGGTGAATCAAGGAAACAAATTTTTCCCGTTTCAGTTTATGTGCCAAAGCAAAGACATGAAAATGTCAAAAGAATGTCAACTCCATCCTATTGTTGATACAGTCGAGAATTAAATGCTTGCATACGAGTCTGCAACACATTGGGACATTTTATGTCTTTAAAGAAGTGATTCAAGAACCTTCGAACAATGCTACATCACCGAGTCGGTGACACCGACCCCAGTAGCGTCGTTGTTATACTTAATTGTAGGGTTCATCATAAATTATGAAGCTTGCATTCGTATAGACAATATAAATGATTGAGAATGACCACCTGTGTGTAAACAATTATTTAAACAATCACGCTCATACCGCAGCTTGTCGGCCACGCACTCCACAGTTGTTAACGAATATGGTTAGGTAAATCGAGAGCTATCCAACGAGTGGTGAACGATTTTTGTACGATGATAACTGGCGAAGATAAAGTTCCGTAGCACCGAATCGGTTGTAAGCGAAAATCATCAGAAATTTTCGTGACGATTTCGTGTAACGCTTTTGTGTAACGTTTTTCGAGTTATGTGCCAGAGTAAAGACATAAAATGTCAAAAACAAGGTAGGTACTTAGGTTGGGATTTCAGTTTGAAACAAACTGCGATCTCGGAGTTGTGAACTATCTCAAGATCTATTGCAATCGAGCGTGCCAGTTCCAAGCTGTCGTTTACAATTTCCGGCTTATTTTCGATAACAAACAATTTGGATCAATCAAGAAAAAATTCACCCTCCTCAGAATTTTGTGGTTCATGTTTTAAAATTTAATCTATCCACAACCCCAGAGCAACAGGAAGGGCACATTTTGTTTTGGATACTTGAAGAGTATTCGAACGCAACAAATTTCGTCTCATTGTTTGCCTACAAATACCTCAGTTTATAGATTTTTCAACGCTGAACACGATGGTGCAGTCAGAATAATATCAAAAGCGATATCCCATTCCCATATCAGATTGGAGCAGATGGACCGTGAAGAACATTTAAATTAACAACCACGTTTCTCATCTTCAAAGTGCTCCAGTTTTAGAACATAATAATATTATTACCATATTATGGTATCGCGATTCTGACTCACCTTTAAAATGAGGTGTCACTTGTTAGACTGTTTCATTTTTTGGAATTTATGGGTAATCTCTCCCCCCCCCCACCACACCACTAGCAAATAAATTTGGAGGTATACGATTTTTTTGGACCTGAGATTCAGCGTCGAAAAATACATAGGGATACACTATAATAGAATAATTCTGGTCTCTGGAATTTGATGTTTTTGTTTCAATTTTGGGGGTTGTGTTATCGCGGTGAGCTCGATACACATCCCTAGCCTTAATGTGGTCTGTTTACATTCTAACTTTTGAAGTCACTGAGATATTTTTCATTATAAGTACGACCGATTCTCTGTTGTGAGAAATAGAAGTAAATCAATGTTAACAGACATTAAATTCCATCGCCCACTGGCATACAGATGAAGTTAGTCAAAGCCAAATAAAATCATTCTCTCAATAGCTTCTGTGCAGATGATGAGGTTTTGCATGGTTTGGGACTTTCACTTAACTAGATCACTCAGCTCATGATGATGATTTCAGAGCTCTCACCTTTATTCGGGAGCGGAAAGACGACTATTTAGACGGGAGTGTCGAGGGGTTCGCAGTGAAAGGATGCACTAGGACTGCAGGAGTGAAACCTTAGAAAGAAAACCCGCCAATAATGATACAGGTAACACGAGAAAGGGCTGTTACATCAGGGGAAGGTTGTTTTAATATCAAAAGCGGGCGTCCCCGACAGAAGAAATTCGTGATCGCTACGTGGTTTTATCCAGCCGCTCAGAGTGATTGATGACTTCGGTCTCTCGGGATCAAACCTACGGAGCGCCTCCGTTAGTTGATCATCAATCAACACTATGGAAATTATGAGGAGCACGAAGAGAATGATCAGGAAGGGAAGGGCAGAGATGGGTGGCGTATAGTGAAAATGGGTGGCACCCAGTGGACTGGACAGAACACCGTTCGTTTCAAAATATACAGTCACCATGGAAAACACGATTTTCCTTCGAAAGTATTCTTCGTTATAACGGAGAATATAAATATATTTCCTTGATGAATATAACAACAATAGGGGTAAAATATTGGAGAATTGAGTGGTTTTGGCACTTGGGATGGTGAACTGAAGTGGCGGTCAAATGAGTTGTTTGTTCAATTAATACCATTCAAATCAATGGGCAGACACAAAACACAACCAATTCGTACAGACTGCAAATGTTCCGAATGAGAAAAAATTCTGTAAAATATTGATAACTTCAGTCGACATGGGTTTTAGCCCTCGCCCGGTCCCATTCGATTGAGGTTCAATTTTCAACTGCGTATTCGTCCGGGAAATCTAATTAATGCACACAATTTACCTTCGACGACTTGTTTGTATAATTCATCAATTAGCTGGCAGTGATGTAGGCGTAGGACCAGTTTGCAGAGAACATCGACTCACCTAATGGAACTAGGTTCGCGGAAGCGTTCCGCCCCGCCAAGCAAACAAGTTGAGAACCGAACGGTACCAAGTGTATGTTTACCGTCACGAAACGCGTTTTCGTGAAATGCGTGGGTCTTCTAGATGTGGACAATAAAAAGCCCTGAAAATTTCAAGTCGCTAGGTCTAAAGGGATATAACTTTAAAAACCCTGTTTTTCGCCCTTATCTCGTTCTTATCCTTCTTCTTCTTCTTCTTGTTCAGACAGGCAAGGCGAAAGCCTCTTCACCTTCACCAACTCACTTGAAATTTGCACAGAGTTTCATTTGAGCTTCAGACAGAGAGAGCCTTTAAAACAATTTAAACTATTATCTCAACCCAAAAAAGTTTAGAAACAAAAACAGAAATTTTAGGCTGATATCAACTTGAAATTTGGTATGGATAGTAGAATAACGCCCTGATAGTTTCAAGTCGGTAGGTCTAAAGGGAGACTAGTTATATAACTTCAAAAACCCCTTCCCATTCAGTTAGGCAAGGCTACAGCCTCTCCACCTTCACCGATTGACTAGAAATTTTGCACAAAGCTTCGTTTCAAGTGCCATAAAATATTATTCACAACAGTGACTTACTCGGGGACGAGTTGGTAGGACTTTTGACATGGGTATTTCCTTAGGGCTGGGGGTCATTCGAAAACGAAAACATTTAACGCATTTGTGTGAAGAAATCATTTAACGCATTATGGAACTTTTCCCGGGGTGCTCCGTTCGGAATCTTGCCTTCAAGATCGGGCCCCTGTTAAGGGTAGTTTAGAGAGAGCGTGAAATACGAAAAAATGTATAACCTTGTTGCTGGTCGACCTGTCGACTTGACATTGGAACCGTAGGATGGTCTCATTCGAATTAGGACTTCACCTCAATATCCATACAGTACTCGCCACATTGAAAATGTAAATACTATGAATTACATATCAGATTTTTCTTATCATAAACCTCCGCTTAGCATTACTCCCAGAAGTAATTAAATGATACTGTATTTAGGAATATTTTTCAGTTCACATCCAGTTTTCAAACCCATATAACGCCTCCACTACAGTCCAACCAATACCACAGACTCGGGTAGTCATTATAGTCATCACAGTTATACCTGTGTCAAGTCTTTTACAGGATTTCTCATATTCAGCTGGCTCTCAACATTGTTTAAATTCCAGTTTTAATATTTTCGAAACCGGTAAAAATTGCGTGTTCAAAAATTGGATAACGTTAAAAATGAAAGGGGTTTATGATGCAATGTAATAATTACACCGAACGAAGTAGGAATGAGGGCGACAAATTACCACCTAGAGACGCCCAAATTGATGATTCGCCGAAATTACTCAGAGTAAAAATTGGAAATTCCCGGTGGAAGTTTTATTTTCTTTACCAATTAAAACCTTCTCGCCAACGGTGACTATTATCCAAAAAGTAAACGGAAATTCCTGACTCCGCTGGAATTACCGGGAGAAAACCGTTTGACGGAATAATTACTCATTCAAAGTCTGGATATTCCTTCGCGCATTTATGATTACCGGCCTGAGGCCAGTTCGCCGATACGCCGCCAGGGGCGGATGCGCCCTTTCGAAAATCCGTGCTTTATCGTTTGAATCCGCTCTCAAAAGTTTTCTCGTTTCCCCCTCCCACGAACTAAATCAATCGAAAGGAAGATCCCATTTACACTCTGGAGGAAAAGTTGGTGATTCCGTCAACTCAAACGGATTGGGAAAGTTTGAAGAGAGGTCGATGGTGTTTGTATAGTCAAATCAGCTGTATCTGGGTAATTATATCTCTCTCTCGGCGTGAATAAGATGAAGTCGGAAGTGATGGCGTTTTGAGAGTTGTCTGAGTGTTTTTAGCGAATTCTCCAACTATTGCAGTTCATTCAAAGCATTCGTAGGAAGATCCGTGATTTGGGGGAAAGTTTTAGCGTGTCCTTAATCAAGTAGACTTGGTGCATTTAGAGCTCTTAATCGAGTTGGAAATAAGAAAATCGACTCGAAACAAAGCTACCTAAACGCTACGATTCTCTTCCTTGAAATGTACCTTAAACTTTTCATGTAAAGGGTTAGTTCCACTTGTAGTTCACCGTTTGAAGTAAACAGTGAACAGCCTTCAGCTCGGTCATGAGAGAAGGAGGCCAGAAGACGATACCGGATCACGAAGTAGAAAGGCGACTTGTTATACAACGAAGGGTCTGGATTTGCCTCGTGGCGGGAGACGGACATTGCGCAACTTCTGGTGGAATTTCTGACCCCTTTAACCCTTCGGCGAGGAACATCAGGCCTTTCCAAGTCACAGTATTTGGGATGTTCCTATGGATCATCCTGTTACACTCTCTGTAGTACGCATGAGGAACTCACGGTACGTCCGCTGAAGGCATCCAGACGCCAAAACGATTAGGGAGTGCGTCACTTCAATGCTCGAATCTACAGTTTTGGCTGTTTCCACCCGAGTTAGATAATTATTCGTATTCGTCAAAATCACTAATCCTATTTGGAAAACATAAGACTCTGGCCGAATCCATCCGGGTCACGTAATGAAGGATGAAACATCCCTTACATCCAAGTAATGGATCGGTAGTATTTTAAGAACGAGTGTTTCTTGAAACTATCCCGTAACTTCTCACAGCCCTAAATATAACTAGTGATGCAACTAGAGAGAAGATCAACTTTCTACAAGGGTCACAACTCCGAAATTGATAACTTTATTAAACATTACGGAATTTATTAAAACATTATTACATACAAGTAATAAATACGTTCACAGACATGAAAACTTGGCGCATAGAAATTTTGTAAAATTTGGGTGTCTATAAGATCGAGATACGGCTCACGTGATGTGAAAGTGCCATGAAGTACACGTGCATGATGCTGTAGGATTATATTATACATATAACACAATATATATTTATAAATAAGAAATCCTGAGATGTATCAGCAATCGTTCTTTTGAACTAGTTGAACTAATTGATCTCTATTAGTTTGTGTTTTTAAATAATAATTATTATAATAATAATTATTGGCTCTTCCATTCCTAAATTCAACAGCTTGTTGAATGTTGTAGAGTCCATCCTATAATTAAAATACGCCTGAAATAGTTCTCCTCCGATTCCACTGAAGGGCAGTGGTATCAATCATTGCACCAGTACTGCCGTGTGATTCACACGGTGTGAAGAACTACAGCTTATCTCTCAAATTCGGGGAGCCCAAAAAATGCCTCACGGATTTCAAGCTTCCCACTCCAAGAGCCAACTCCAGTTTATATTTACGGCTTATCGGTCGTGTTAATCGATTAAATACAGACATCTGAAATCCACCTTTGGGAAGAATTGTTATACCGTTTTTACAAAACCTAATCGAAAACTGTTGTTTAAGTTTGGAGGAAAAGACACTTGAACTGTTTTTCCTCCACGTCAAGTGACGAAAGCCGTTTTCCCGAAAGTTTTGAATTTTCTCAAAATTTTATCTTCAGCTGTTTTTACTTCTCACGGCAAATTAAGGACGCGTCCTCATGCGACATTGCTTCAGAGATCATTGGTCGCTCCACGTGCTGTATAAAGCCGTCTTGATGCACCTCGTCGAGCTCCGCATGTTGCAACAACGGGCATATTTTGTCTGCTTTGGTTGCCGCTATGGATCTTTTCAAGTTTAGAGGATTTGGAGAGGAAGTCATTTTTATATTTCAAGGGTCCCAAAAAAGACACCCCAGTGTGCATTTAACCTTCGTAGATCAAGGACGTAGCCACAAGAGGCTCTTGAACTAGCCGCCAAAGGCCCGCCATTGAACTGAAAGAACTTAATTTAACATAGATCTAGAGCTGGTTGTTGATCCAATGGCCTAATTATAATGATTGGTAGGTATATGAACTAGATGGGGAGAGACTATTAGAGGCAAATGAACTAATTATTACGAGCTGCTGTGTGGAGGAATGAATTACATCCGCGAACTAGCGACCTAACTGTGAACTGACTCTAGCGGGACCTCAATAAACTAACGTAAAGTAGCGGAGCCAGGCAGTCAGCAATTCTCAAACTACCTTAATGTCACAACATAAAATTACAACATAATATTCAACTCCACATTTTATTGAGCCGAATATTATACGAGTTGAATTGGGTAGTTGAGTACGTTGCTGCCCCACAGTTGTTTCCATATAAATGTTACTAGAACAAAAGTAATGATGCTGGCCTCTATGCATACCGGACACAATCTTGAAACCCTTGAAATATCTGGAACATTAGAAAAATAGTTGGAGTTTGAAATATTGACTTCTGTGCATCTGTTTAATGCTGACAGTTGGATTTGAAAACGCCCGTATTAAACAGCACTTTGGACGATGGTTGGGAGTTTGTACGGTTGCACTTCAATTGCAGGCCGTGAACTGCAAAAGTTCATGCGCGTAGTTGATAGTTTGTGTTATTTTTATCCCTTCTGGAACTGACCGGCCGGTTGAGGTGATGCAGAACCGGCCGTTGCCGGGCGAACGGTCCGGAGTATGCGAAGGTCCTCTCAAGGCCTCACAAACCTCCTCTACCGATCTCTTCCACTGATCCACCGTTAGCAATTTGCACTTTGTTCGAGCCGTCCGGCCATGAGGACCGACAATGGATTCATTTCCCCATAATCACCGCCTCCTGACGAAGGAAGTTGTGAAAATAATTGGTGGCGAATTGGGGTGGGGGGACGTCAAGCTCACTGGTCCAGGATTGCTCTGCTGGAGGACGGAAATCGGTTCCCCTGTACCGATTTATTCAGTTGTTTCGTCCTATGGTTTAACCCTCACGGACTGGCAACAAATAAAACTACTCAATAGGGCGATCGTTTCGGGATTTCGAGGATTTCCCTCTTGACCGCAGTCTTATTTTCTAACGGGGCACAATACTCCAATAGTCTTCCGACGCCAAACTACGAGTATGTTTATTGACACGTCCCGTGCGAATAGCTGTGTTTTGCAACAAATAAATTCTTCTCGCACTACGTCTGAAATTCTCGGCCAACCTGCTCATTCTGGCAGGAACAATAGAATAATTTGTGAAAACCAATGCCATTTTTTCGTAATTCGTAATTTGTTATTGTTTCGTTCATATCCTCCTTGGTTGAATAACCATTATTTATTTGGAGGGTTGTAGGAGGTTTGTTGTAAAGAAAACGGGGGAGAATTCTTTCCGAGCTTTCGGCTTTAACCCTCTGACCGGAATATCGGTATTTTTCACCGCTATAGTTGTGGAAAAGTTGTAGCGGGGCGTTACTGTTGAACTCTAGGGCCTGGGCCCCTAGGACACTTTCAGAATGCATCTAGCCCCCACGGAGAAGACATCGCCGCTCCACAGGTAGCTGCCCTTCCCCTTGAAAAAATCGCTCAATTGTAAGTATGTCGGTAAAATTTACAGATATTCTGTTTTTCACACTTTTTTTTCCGTAGCGGTAATTTTCACCGATATTCCAACTCTCTACTCGTATTTTTTACCGATATTCCAACATCCTGTACGTATATTTTACCGATGTTCCAATACTCTAGCCGTATTTTTTTCCGGTGTTCTCGCTTCATTTCCGTTATGTGAGGATCTTCCATGTAGCTATTTTTTTTGCCAAAGAGATCTTCTAGTTTATATAAGTATTTTGGAGATTATTTTTTGCTAAAAGTGTATTTTACCAATTTTTTTAAATTCCAGCTATAGTTCTTTTTTCTGATGAGACTGAATTCAAGTGCATGTAATTTGTGCAAATAATTTATATTTTCGCTTACGTAGGGAGGAGTAGTATAGAAAAACCAATCCTGGCGCACATACTTAAACCTCTGATAAAACTTTTTACCACAAAAACATCAGAACACATTTTTTACCACAAAAACATCAGAACCAGTGACTTTTTCCATTAAGCGACTTAAATCCCTGTTAAAACTTTTTTTATCACAAAACATCATAGCCTTTTCACGGTAGTCCGGCGACTTTTTTAAAAATATTTTTTCATCAGAAACTCTAGTAAACTCTAAAAATTAGGAAAAAATTTAAAATTAGGGGTCGATATTTTTGAAATTTAGCTCCCTCTGATGTTTTCACTAGAAAAAAAGAAAGGGGCTAGTTAAAAGGATGGGGAACAGGATAAATAGTATCCATAAGAATAAGTGGGTGGATAATATAAAAAATGAGGGGTTAGTTAAAAGAATAACTTTTATAATAAAATGACAACGCTTGAAATATAATATATTATATTATAAGAACGCCGTTAAAAAATCAAACTACTCATCTTTCAAGGATATTGAGAAAGGGACTTATACCATCTTGGAAAATTTTATAAAAGGCACTGAATATGGAGAAACAGTGGTAGTAAAAATTGCTTATGACGACGACGAGATATGCTTGTTTTTGCCTAAAAGAATATCAGGGCGACTTGTTAATCACGTCAGAAATAATCCAGAAAGTCACCCTGAGAAACTTATTTATAAAGGAACTGACAAAAAGTCAAATGCTTTTCTAATTGACTTTGCGTGAATATTATAATTGTTTTTCATATCGTTTTAAGGGAAAATTTACCCTTAAAACAATAATTTATACTAAGTTGTTTTCCAAGACAAAAAAAATGAGGGGTTAGTTAAAAGGATCTCTCCAATAAAATAAAAATGTCTCATCCATATTTACAATTTTCACTTAAGCATATCGAATTCATTGAATGTTTCGCATATATCGATAGAAATAAAGATATGAAAGTGTACAGGTTTATAGAACAACTGTTATACGGAGAAATTCCCAACAATAAAATACTAAGTTTTAAATCGTTGCTTAAAACCGAGGGAGCTGAAAAGTTCGTAAACACTGTTAAGAAAACAATACCAGTATCTCCCAATAAAGACGTGAAATGTAAAAGGAAAAGTAAAAGGAAAATCGACGAAACAATGTTGGAGAATTATGTCATTCGTAATAAACGAGATAAGAAATTTCTACAAGAGTTGAACGTAAAGATTTTTTTAAACATGATCCCTACTAAAAATATAATTGTGGACGATGGTAATATTGTCAATATAAAATTACCTTGATCTAATTGTTCGTTTTAATGAGGAATCCTCATTAAAATACATTGAAAATAAAATCTCCTTCACATACCAAACGTCCTGAGCTTTTAGCAACAGTGTCGAAACTGAAACTCAAAATCCTGCTTCAGTTTGGCTTTATCCTCATTATAAATCAATTTTCTAAGTTGATATTCAGTAGCATTTTTAGGAACCTTAATCTTTGTTTCTTTAAGCCATACCTTTACATGCTCCTTTGTATGGATTGGTGGTTTACCATTGACACCCAATAAAAGTTCTTTTAACAACCCTTCAGAAAATCTATACTCCCTCAATGCACGTTGAATCTCGTCTAGTGCGTCACAGTTTCTATCATAAAATCGAAATTTAGGTGTCTTTACCAACTCCCAGAAACTACCATGTTCTTCACATAAACTTAATGCTTCGTCGCTTAAAACCATATCTCTTTATTTATTATAGAATATATTCTTTTAACTAACCCCTCTATTTCATTTTCCATTTTCTTTTATTATTTCTTCAAGGTGTGTTTTAAACTTGTCTCTACTTATGTTTATTTCATAGTGCCCCCAAGCCAAAGTATCTATGCCATTTTCCAATATAAATCTTTTATCATCATGAGCGGAAAGAGCTTTCTTATTCTGTTGTACTGTGGACACATCGTGTTTTTTCGATTGGAATAATATCTGTTTCTGATAGTTTGATTCTTTAAAGAATAAACATCTTTTATAATCCTCAAAACTTAAACCTTTATCAACGACATTTTTCTTTACTCCTTTAGATTTTTTCTTCACATCATTAGTTTCGAATATTTTAAAAGCGTAGCACTTTGGACGAAGTCCAATAAACTCATCTATAATCTTACCTTCTACCTCATCTTTAAATTTCCCCAACACTTTTTTATTAACTTGTGGAACGTTGTAAACATTATTTTTTGGGTAGTCGGAAGTATCGAAATGATCCAACATATTTTTCATATCATTATAAAAATCATCCGTTTTTATTTCCATCATTAAACTATCTGTATCTCCGTATAATAAATTTACATCACTTTTATATTGTTTTTTAACCGTGTTGTAATAAAAATCATACATACAAGTTTTGGAAATGTCTAGAATACTCATACCAATGAAAATTGGTTGTTCAAATGTGATATTTACTTTTTCCATGTGTACAGCCGCTAAGTTTTCGGAAAAAATAGTTCTACCTTTAAAGTTTGGTTTTGAAATTAGTTTTTCCAATTTCAATCCATTAGAACAAAGCCTAATATCCACATGTTTACGCACATTCATCATTGTCCTCCCAAATACACTATTGTTCATAAGTTTAAAAAAGTCTTTTTCGAATGGTGTTTCGGCTTTTGCTCTAAGATTTGTATTGTAATCAATATAGCTTTTTAACCAAGCACTTTGGTCAAATTCTAAAACCTTATGAATTTTTTCTAATTTCATTCCTAGTTGTAAATACTGTTTTAACGTAATGTAATGGATAACGTATTTTTTCTTATCATACAACGTGTTTAAAAGTTTTGGTAGTTTTTCATTTTCATAGTTATTTTCAGGGGCTAAAGGAAAATCAGAGTGTAAATCGTGGAGTTCTTGAGGATATTTTAAATCAACTTCTAAAATATAGCCCTTGGGCGAATCATCAGGAATGGATTGTATATCGAACTTATCTAGATCCGTTTTCCATTCAAAATTTCCATAAGGTAAAAATTTACTCATCGCCCAACCGTAAAGATTATTTGCATCCAAGTATTCAATGAAAACAGATTCTTTTTCTTTGTTGAATTGATCTCCCATATATTTATTATTGGCTTTCGCGTATCGTTTTGAACATTGAGAAATTCCACCTCTTATTCCATTTTCTATGAGTAAAATCTTATCATAATCCGTTAACAATTCAATCTTTTGTTTGGTCATTCTCAACATGCAATCCCAAGCGAAACCTGGTGTTGTATAGTACCAAGCGGGATCTAATTTATATTTTTCTAAAGATATTTTTCTAAAGTTTTCCATGATATCCGCTAACAAAAGAACATCAATTTTATTGTAAAGTTCTGTAAATTCCCCCAAATTTTTAATGTTGAATGTAGACCAAATTTCTAGAGCATTTTTATAATCATTTTCTTTAACATTTTCTCCAGTGAGTTCACTGTAGAATTTCTCTATAGGTGGAAGGATAGTTTCTCGATATTTTTCAACAGAATCCATATACTCATATGGATAAGCTAATTTTCTAGTAATTAGTTCGAGATGTTCTTTTGGGAAATACTTTCTTATTTCCCTAAATTGATTTTTAGTTAAACTTTTAGCTAAAGAATCTAAAGAAGCAGAAAGAAACTTAAAAGAATCTATGAATCTCAATTCTATAGTCTTTTTCTTTTTGTTGCCATTTTTATCGAGTTCATCACTTTCATAAGCTACCATTTTAGAAAAGGAAATGTACTTCTCTTCACTTTGTGGTAAAAGTTTAATATCGTAATTATCTTTTTCAAATTCTTTAATAAATAGATGTGCATCGTAGCCAGAAAGATTATGGAAAAATACTGGAATAAACTTTGGATTTGTATATTCTAAATTACAAATCGAATGAGCCGCTCCTCTGTACATTCCAGTCAAATGTGAGTGATCCCTTACTTTTATACAATTATCAGGTATATTTTCCTTCGAAACTTCTAATTGTTCAATATATTCATCTGCTTTAACATCATTTTTGTTATCGATAAAGTGTTTAATTGTTTTTCTCAGTACATCATGTCTATTTTCAATTATAGGTGGAAGTTCATTAAATTTTCTTTCACAAATATGACAACTCTCAGCACTATCGTATTCTCTTTGTTGTTCTTCGGTTAAATTTGTCATGGGAATATTAATGTCATAGTATTGTTTCGCCACCATTATGGCATCCTTTTTTATTTTTTCATAAAATACTTTTACCACATCCTGCCCAGAATATTGTACAAGTTTATAATCGTCTACATAGTCTTTCCTACTATCATCTTCGGAATTTTTCATGTAGTAAACAAAACTGTACGGTTCATGTTTTTGAATGGCATTTGTATAACATTCATCGGGATTTGGTTTGCAGGTATCAATCTTTTGTAACGTACATTCAAAATCTGCATAAATTGTAAAAGGTACTTTTAAAGAGTGTCTATAATTTTCAAATTGTAAAATGTTATCATAAGGTTTTGGTAGATCTACTTTAACAGCTTTATGAAGTCCGCAATATTCTTTATGTTCGTTTAATTTAACCTGAGTTCCAAAGCTATTCAAACACATTTTACATAAAAATCTTTTGTGTCCATCCTTTGACATTTGACTATGGCCAACCAGTTTCCAAAGATTCTTGATCCAACAATAATGTTCAGTTTCCTTGTTTTTCAAGTACAACAAGTCAATGTGTCTTTCCTTTTCATCTTTCGTTATTTCCAAGGGTACTATAGTATTTCCTTCATTCAGACAGTAAACATTAATGGAAATCCCAGTTCTTTTCTCAAACTTTTTCACATCGATAAGTTTCATAGGAAAACTGATATCTTTCAACGCTTCGTCAAACTCATGTTCCCATGTTATGTACTTTCCTATTCTATCAGAATCGCGGTCTGCAGGATGTAAAGCCGAAAGAACAGCCCATAGGAAACATTTATTATCTTTATTTTGTACATTTATAATTGCTTTTCTACTTTGTAGAAAATCAGGGAGTTTAATGTAAGACGATCCTCTCAAAGGAATGTACTTGTTAACGTTCAGTTCCAAATGTTTGATTTTGTGAAGTTGCCATTGAGATCCTTTAATTTCGAACGATTCCATTTCATTTAGAATTTTCTGTTTCATTTCATCGTAACAATTTGGTACTTCTGCCGACTGCAATATTATTACGTTTTTAGTTTTGAAATTGAGTTCCTGATACTCCATGTTATTTTTGTTAGTTCCTTTTTTAAATTCTGCGATTAAAACTACATTAACTTTTAGTTTCATTTCTCTAAGTTTCCATTTGAGTAAACCTGTTACGGTCCTTTCAATACTGTTCAGAAATTTGGAAGCATCTTTAAATCCTTTCGTATTTTTAATATCGTAAGTCACCAATCTAGATTTAAACGCAGTTTCCTTTTCTATAACTTCCGTTTTCGGTTCTTTGCTTTTTTCAAATACTTTTTCACTGAACTTAAATACTTTGTGCAATTTTCTCGGTATTACAAATACTGATTTCGCTTTTCTAGGTTCTTTGCTTTTTTCAAATACTTTTTCCCAAAAATTAAATACTTTGTGCAATTTCCTCGGATTTACAAATACTGGTTTCGCATTTTTAGGTTTTCTGATATCCATTGTCCGGTCCGGGTCGTTTTTTCCATGGCTCTTTGACTTTAAATGTCTAGCCCAGTTTTTATAAGTAATGCTAACGTCGCACTTTTTACAATGTCTTCTATCGTACATTTTATTATAGAATATATCTTTTAACTAACCTCTCATTTTTTTTGAATTCTTAAAGGTGGCGTCGAATCGACGCCACCTTTTTCTTTTGTCTATTATTGGAGAGTTCCTTTTAACTTACCCCTCATAAAAACGTTTTAATGGAAATTTTCCATTAAAATAACAATATTATACTAAGACCAAGTTTTTTCAGAATTCAATATCCCTTTGCATGTTTTTAAAACAGTTTCATAGTCTTTTCCGTTTGAAAGTTCTTTCAACACTATCAAAGACAGATGACCGCAAATTGGAGGATCGTTATACTTTTGAATTTGTTCGGAATTGTAACGAATTTTTTTATTTTCCAAGTATTTTACCAACTCCTTAGGGGGTGATGCGTTTCCATAGGAATCGAAATAATACTTTTCTTTTTCAGATTTTTTAAAGTAACAAGTCCAGTGACTACCATTTTGATAAGAATTTTCCAAATTAATAATTCCACATTCAACAGGTTTAGGTCGATCGGGGAGTTCATCCTTCATGAAAACACCTCGGAAATGTTTTATTTTAAAAATTTTCACGAAACGAGTTAAATCTAAATTACTCAAGGGTTGGTAGTTTTCCGTTTTTTTCTTTTTTTTAAACCGGCCCCAATACTTAGGCTTTTTGCATTTTTAGCTAGTTTTTCCATCTCGAGATTATGACGTTTTATTTCCGCTTCTTCAGCGGCTTTATGTTTCGAATCTATTACTGAAGATGCTACTGCTGCACCTCCTCCCATTAACGCTCCAGCTGCTCCCATTGCTGCAAATATCAGTGGTAGGAATCCACCCTTGTGATTCAAATGTAGTTGTTCGTAATCCAAAGTTAACGTAATTCCTTTCTTTTTTTCTTTAGCTTTTTCAAATGCTTTCGATTGAGTTTCCCACAGACTGATTTTATGTTTTCCGTTTCCCGAAATTTGTTTCGCTGTAAAAAGAATTGTAACACTTCTACGCTTTTTGTAAGCGGCTTGTATTTTGGCTATTTGATTTTCGGTTAAATCTACCTTTTTCATGATCATAGTTATTTATTATAGTAAAAAAAAATTTTTTTTTTAATAACGAACTCCCATACCAAAGAATCGTTTACTCCTCATTGCAACTCTCACTGCAGTTGCATCGGTTTTTTCTTTCCAACTCGCATCACTCGAGTGCATTCTTTCTTTTGCTACTTCCTCTAGTGCTTTATCTGCCACATGTCTTTCTTTGGTGTCTGTATGATCTCTGTAAGATATATCGTGTTGCTTACAGCCTTCGTCCAATTTATTAATCCCCGGATCTCCTCTTTTCAATCGTTTATCTAGTTTTGTAAATGGACCGCAATAGTTGTATCCAGGTAAATGCATTTCGGGTGCAAAACCATCAAGTTTGTTCAACAATGTATTTAAAACTCCAGATCCGTTCTTGATGATTCCTTTCGGTAAACTGTTGACAACTTTCAACAGATATTCTATTCCTTTGGAATTATCTAAGTTTTTTTCCAACTGATCGTTTATAAACTTTACAATTCCTAATTTTTCATTGTGAAAATTGTTATTACCGGCTCGTTCTTGTGCGTACAAATAGTACAAACGCTGTTGCAACTGTTGTAAATTATCGATGTATTTATATTCCACAGGATTTTCCGTATACTCGATCAATCCAGATCCCGATTTACCTGCCTTCAATTCCTTCCAAATAGGAGCAATCAACTCTCTGTACTTTTTCCCCTTACTTGACTTTGGTAATCCCGTAGTTGGATCGTTCTTTTGGTATAGAGAATTCGTTTGAATGAGAATTTTCTTGTAAGTTTTCAAATCCTCTTGAGTGTATTTATCAGGATCAGGTCCTAGAGGATCAGTTAACAAACACCATAATCCGTGAGTTCCTCTATATTTTACATTTTGAATTATGAGATCGTCTTCATTTACTCGAATTTGTTTGTCTCCGATGTAAATTTTGTCCTCTTTTCCCCAGATGCCAAATTGTTTATCACCCTGTCTGATGTAAAGTCTCGCAATTGAACCAATTCCTTTTGGCCCTACACTACTGGATGGATACTCATTTAGATCTACCATGTCTACTATTGAGGAGAGAACGTTACTAGCTGGTTCAGTCATAGTTTCGCCAGCAATATCGTAGGTTTCAGTAGGATTTATTTCGAATGTGTTAGTTGGTCCAAAAGTTACAACTTTCTTTCTAGGAGAACTACTTGTCATTGGCTGTTGCGTGTATGGTACGATTTCCAACTTCTTTATATCTTCATCAGTTTGTTTCACTGCATTTTTCAATTCAACTAATTTTTCAGTGATGGGTGCGAACGTCTTTTCCTGAGTTTCTCTATCGTTAAATTTATCTACTCTTGCTTCTCGGAAAGCACGTCTCAACTCTTGTTCTTTTTCTCGAATTTTATTGGCTTCATTGACAGTCATTTCTTTAGGTTTCCTAAAAGTATTTCGAACTATCTTTTCAGATTTACTCTCAACAGTTTCTTGAAATTTTTGGTTTTTATCTTTTGGTTTGCCTTTTGAAGCATTTTTATATTTTGCATCTAATTTTTTTAATGTTTCATCAATCATTTATTATAGAATATATTTTTTTAACGATACACCGAACGTACGTTGAACGGTAGGCGTTGAACGGTAGGCGTTGAACGGTAGGCGTTGAACGGTAGGCGTTGAACGGTAGGCGTTGAACGGTAGGCGTTGAACGGTAGGCGTTGAGCGTTAATTTTGACGATTCACCGAACGTACATAAAAAATATAATAGATCAAGATCTATTATATACACATTTGGTTAATGCTTATTTAGTTATTTCTAGCTGGAAATTCTTTCCGTATCGTCCACTCTCTTTTTTTAGTGTTGCGTCTATCGTTAGAAAACCAAATGTATCCTTCCAACATTCACCACAAATTTCTTTGAACCGTTCAAAAGTAAAATCCGATCCTACATACTCATCATAAATTATTTTAATGTAAGCATTGCTCTGTTTAAAAATACAAAGAAAATTCACGTTATTTCTAATCAACTGTTTATCAACTTTAGTATAGGATTGAGTCAAATAAATGCACGAAATGTTTTTATGCCTACCTCTTACATAGTAATCCTTTATAATTTGCTGTTGTTGTTCATTCACACAATCATCGAAAACTATCAAACTGTTCGGTTGGCATTCATCTAGACCGATTAATTCATCACAGCTACTATAGAAATGAGCAATTTCCTTTCCAATTTTATCAGTTAGTTTTTCGTAAGCTTTTCTCAAGCCTTTATAAACTTTTTGTTCTAATGATTTAGAAAAAACATAAAAGTTTTCAAAGGGAATACCCCATGGTTCTGTAATGAGGTTGTACAACAATGTAGTTTTTCCACATCCACTCGTACCAATTATTAAACACCTAATTGGAAGTGGCAGTAAACCATCTCTCTTGCTAATCGGGTCAAACGGTGTAGGTTTTATGATATAGCTTTTGTTATATTTTGGATTCATTTTTTTTATTTATTTATTATATAATAAATAATGTTTATAAAAATTTCTGGAGATACACTAAGGTTTGAAAGACCAATTCAACTCGATCCTAATAAAGAGTATCAGTTGGGTGTGTCGGCATTGTTGTTTACAACTAGGAAAACGTTTGAGATAAAAAACTTCAAGTTGTCATTCGTATTTCCTTTACCCGATAAGCTGCAAAATCATCAGTGTGAACTTGATGGTGAATTCACAATAGGTTCGTTCAAAGCCATGTTGATTAGTCATTTGACTAGTTTCCATAACATTTTATTATCGAAAGATTTTTCAGGCACTTTGAAAAAGTATCCTGAGAACCAGGTGAATGAAATACAACGAGAAATACGAAAAATTATTCCGAGTAGCTTAAAATTCTATCTCGAGCGCCTAACCGACGGTACGTACAGAATTACTGCTAACTTTCCCATGGATATGTGGATTATAAATGAAGGTAACTTTTGTGACTTATTCCAATTGAAAGCTTGTTCAGGTTCCGATATTTTATTCAAAAAGAACACCAACTACGTGTCGGATATCAATCCTACTCAACTCGTATTTTCGGACAAAATAATCGAATGGCATTGTAACATTACGGAATACAGCTTTACTAATCACGAGGAACACCCACATTTGCACGTTGAACATGAGTTACTACATGTTTCTTTCCTAGAAAACTTACTACCACCTAATACTATTTACGCGGAAAAACCAAATAATATAGTTTTCATTCCACTAAGAAAAGGACTGAAAGAAATAAAAATGATAAAATTATCAACAACCATGGGAAATAACGAACCGATTCAATTCAACGATATTAAAGCTTACTTGTTGCTGAAAAGTAATTAATTTTTTTTTTTATATAATAAATAAGATGAACAACATTGATGAAAATCCGTCTGCTCCTGCAGTTGAAAACGATATACAATATACTACGTTTTACAAAAACATTTATCCTCAGATTCCGGCTCCGGAATTTAATTCCAACGATTATAGAATAAATCGCATTATGAAACAATACGAATTTTTAGAAAACGAAATGAAAACCCGGGGAAATTTGAAGAAAAAATACTGCAAATTATCGAAAACATTTTTCGGAATAGAGTGTTTCTTTACATTAACCGAACTGGGGATGATTGGTGTTTGCATCACTCTCCCTGTAGCAATTCCTTTTGGAGTTCCAATTTCAGCAGGATTAACAACATTTTCCGCAATCCTGAGAACTTCAGCCGGTTATGTAGGAAACAAAATTAAAAAACATTCGGATATCGAACTTTTGTCGAAAACAAAATTAAATTCTATAGAGGAAAAATTCACGAATGCTTTGAAAGATGGGAAAATTTCAGATGAGGAATTTTCCAATATTGAACAAGAAATTAAAAATTACAACGATATGAAAACCAACATTTTGAACGGCTATAAAAATAATGATACGGAAAAAGCAAAACTTTTAGAAAAGGGAAAAGAATTGGGGAAAGCGGAAATTATAAGCGCGATTAGAAAAAATGTTTAAATTTAGTTATTATAGTGAGTTGTATTTTTTATGAGAAAATCTCATAAAAAAATTTTTCATAGTAAGTACCTAAATAAAAAAAAAATTTTTTTTCATAGTACCTAAATAAAAAAAAAATTATGTTTACTATAATAAAAGAATGCATCAATGTAAAAAGGTTTTTGATAAATATGAAGATGGTATTGTACGAAAACAATTCCAAACTTTCAATCCTTCATCGACTTTGAATTTAAATGCCGAAAACAAAAGGACTACTTTCAAAATAGAACTCTATGACGAATTTATTTGCAAAGATGTAGAATATTACATTTCTGGTAAATGTGTTTCAATCGATTCTACGAAACCATATAAAAGTGAAAACATGGATGTAAGACTTGTTGATAATTTCGTTGCAAACTTATTTTCCAACATAGAAGTGAAAAAACATAATGTCGTAGTCGATGAAATTGAAAACCCGGGGATTGCTAGCACGGTTCAGGGTTATGTATGTCATTCAGGTCCAAAAAATTATAATGGAAACGTAATCAATTCGGGGTTCAATTCAAAAGCTATCGGAGGAGGGAATTTTAGTGCTGTTGGCTGTTTGGGAGATTTAGGATTAGGATTTTTCAAAGATTTAACAGTTCCTATTTACAAGGGGGGATTTGAAATTACTTTTATTCGAAATAGTGATAATAACGTGATATTTCGATATAAAAAAGATACAGCAACTCCGCTTCCACATGATGGAAAAATAGAAATCACTTCTTTCGTTTTGAGAGTTCCGGTAATTGAATACGATAACGAATCTAAAGTAAATTTGATTACAGATTTGAAAAACATCCCGTACCAACTTCGATTTAAAAGTTGGCAATGCATAGAACATAAAAACGTTTCAGGAAAAACGTTGATGTTCGATGTAACTAACATTTATAGAAACGTTTATAATCCTCTCTGGTGTTTCATAGTTTTTCAAACCGATGTACTCAATGATCAGACGAAAGATAATGCTAAATTTGTTCATAAAGATGTTAGGAATTACTGGTTGGAAGTCGGTGGAAAAAGATATCCCGAGGAAAATTACAATTTGGATTTCGACGAAAATGATTTTTGTTTAGCTTATTCCACGTATTTAGATTACAAAAAGTTAACAAACTCTCAAGACAATTTACCGTATCATGAACCCGAATTTTTCAACAGAGATTATCCGATTTTCAGTATAGATTTAACAGATCAACCTAAAAGTATTTCCGGTGGTAAAAGCAACATCATTTTACACGTAGAATTCAATAAAGCGGTAGCAGCACCTTCAGGTGGTTCAGAAGGAACAACGTGTTACGTTGTTTTAGTCAGTGGTTCGAGCTTCGTTTACAATCCAGTCAAAAATACGATAACACAAGAACTTGCTTAAAACCTCGTATTCGACTTTAACGTTAAATAGGGGGGGCGATTCGCCTCCCCTATTTAAGAGTTTTGAAAGCTCTTGTTTAAATGTTTTCGACTTGTATTCGACTTTATCGTTAAATAGGGGGGCCAAATTGGCTCCCCTCTTTAAGAGTTTTGAAAAGTCTTGTTTAAATGTTTTCGACTTGTATTCGACTTGGACGTTAAAGGTGGGGCCGATTCGTGCTCCACCTTTAAGAGAAATGTAAACTGACGGGCTCCGTATTACCATTAATGGGACCCGTCGATTCGACGGGTCCCGTATTTAAAACTAAAGTAAGAATGTATATTTTTAATGGAGTTTACTCCATTAAAAAAAAGTTTCCTTAAATAAAACATGGAGGATGAAATTTATTGCCATAAATGCAAAAAACAAACAAAAAATATAAACGCGGAAATTGTACAAACCGTGAACGGAAGGTGGAGAATTGCTGCTAAATGTGTGAAATGTAAAACTAATAAAAGTAAATTCATAAAAAATCCGAATGAGGAAACTAACGTAGTTCCTGAAACTGAAGTTATAAATTTATCTGAAAACGAAAAGTTGGAATTTGCGAAGGAATTACATAAACCCGTTAGAAAGAAATTTCAGAAAAGGAAAATTGTTACTCATGGAAAAGATGATCTTTGGGCCGCGGACTTGATTATAATGAAACAATACGAGAATGAAAACAAGGGGTTCGGTTACATGTTGAATATCATTGATACTTTTTCAAAGTACGTTTGGTCAGTTCCATTGAAAAAGAAAAACGGAATGGTAGTTTCAAAAGCTTTCAAAGGAGTTTTGGAAAATGTAAAATCTCATAATCATTCTACTCCTAAACTCCTTCACACGGACAAAGGTTTAGAATTTGAAAATAGACTTTTCAAAGAACTTTTAGACGAGTATAAAATTAAAATGTATCACACGGAAAATTTAGAAAAATCTGCAATCATCGAAAGATTCAACAGAACTTTGAATCAGAAAATGAAAATTCGATTCGAGGTGAATGGAAATAAAAAATGGATCGATATTTTACAGGAATTAGTTAATGAGTACAACAAACAAGACGTTCATCGATCCATTGGAATGACACCTGCTCAAGTCGATGCGAGAAACGAAAATGAAATTCTGAGATATTTATTTAAAAAGAGTGGAAAAAATGTAAAAAAGAAATTTAAAATTGGAAATCGTGTGAGAATTACGATATCAAAGAAAACTTTTGCAAACAAATACAAAACAAATTGGACGAAAGAGATTTTTGAAATAAGTGAGATTTTAGAAACGAGTCCAGTTACTTATAAAATAAAAGATTTAAGTGGAGAGGAAATCCTAGGAACTTTTTATCCTGAGGAATTACAACTCACTAAATTTTAAAATACTAAATAAAAAAAAGGGGAGGAAAAAAAGGATAAACAATATAAATAACAATTTTTTTTTTATTGGGAACATTCTCAATAAAAAATATATCAGACACATGAAAGAACCATGAGAGAGCTCCAAGGATAACCAATGTCTCATAATCAACTCCAGCATTTATAATAAACATTTTATTTTACATCGAGTAGTTTCATAAAAGAATAACTAGGAATGTGGTCTTTGAGGACCGCTCTTGTAGGAGCGCTTTGGGTGGGGGAGACCGCTTTTTGCTGACAGAAAAACAACCGTTCACGTCACATCGTCCCGATTTCGTATTCAGATAAGCCGTTCCTGAAGGAGCGCTTGGGGGTGGGAGAACACGACCTTCTGATTACTCTCGTTCGAAATGTATGAGAACAATGTCATTACACTTTAAATAGAATGAGGGACTTATCCAGGAAGCCATATCGAGTATTAGTTCTTTACAGATATAAGTTCCTGATATCTTCTTTTCTACATCTCCATTGTTACCGACTTTTATTTAGTATGAAATTTTGCGGCTGGAATTCCAGCCGCAAAACACTTTGATTAGAGTTTTTGTACGATCTCTACTATTCCAGTAACATGGATTCCACTCGTAGAACTGTTACACTCACTATGGTACGTTTTGTAACTCTGAAGTTCCAAATAAAAGCCTGAATCTTCAACAATAGCTAGCCACAAATACTCTTTAGGTTGAAACGTTGTGTGCAGAGCGGACCGCTCCTAAAAGATAACTGATAAAATCCGCAGATCGTCTCTGTTATCCTTGAGCCCTATCGATGATGAGTTACGCAACTGGTTCATGGCAGAATTAGTTCAACAGTCGGTAGATTGCGCAAATGAATGCATCACTTAAATTTTGGTAATTGTAAATATAATTGCAGTCTATTTCATTCTGGAACTCTCGAATGAATTCTTCAGATAGTTTTTGGTGAGATGAAATATATCCCCAATTAACTTTATCCTTGAATTCACGAATGAAATTCTCAGATAGTTTTTGGTTAGATGAAATACGTACCCAATCAACTTCGTTTTGAAATTCTCTGATGAAGTCTTCAGATAGTGTTTGGCTAAGTGAAATATGTTCCCAATTAACTTTATCTTGAAACTCTCGAATGAAATTTTCAGAGAGTTCTCTCTTATAAGAAATTAAATCCCAATCAACTTCGTTTTGAAATTCTCTGATGAAGTCTTCAGATAGTGTTTGGGTAATTGAAATACGTCCCCAATCAACTTCGTTTTGTAATTCTCTGATGAAGTCTTCAGATAGTGTTTGGCTAAGTGAAATAAATTCCCAATTAACTTTATCTTTAAACTCTCGAATGAAATTTTCAGTAAGATTTTGATACCTGGAGATCAGGCTCCAATGTACTTTATCTTGAAACTCTTCAATAAAATTTTCAGAGAGTTTTCTGTTATAAGAAATTATATCCCAACGGATAATGTTTTCATAATCTCTTAATGTCTCTTCAGTTACTTTTGAGTACCACGAAGTAGTATCAGAAAGAAAATCTATATTTACTGAAATGTTCGTTGCTTGACAAAAGTTGATATGATCAACCGGATGGGTTATTCTATCTCGGATTTCCATGTAAATTTCAGTTGGTAATACTATTTTGTTTTTCATCTTATATTTTATTATTATTTTCTTTCTTTTAACTAACCCCCTCATTTTTTTTGTCTTGGAAAACAACTTAGTATAAATTATTGTTTTAAGGGTAAATTTTCCCTTAAAACGATATGAAAAACAATTATAATATTCACGCAAAGTCAATTAGAAAAGCATTTGACTTTTTGTCAGTTCCTTTATAAATAAGTTTCTCAGGGCGACTTTCTGGATTATTTCTGACGTGATTAACAAGTCGCCCTGATATTCTTTTAGGCAAAAACAAGCATATCTCGTCGTCGTCATAAGCAATTTTTACTACCACTGTTTCTCCATATTCAGTGCCTTTTATAAAATTTTCCAAGATGGTATAAGTCCCTTTCTCAATATCCTTGAAAGATGAGTAGTTTGATTTTTTAACGGCGTTCTTATATATTTCAAGCGTTGTCATTTTATTATAAAAGTTATTCTTTTAACTAACCCCTCATTTTTTATATTATCCACCCACTTATTCTTATGGATACTATTTATCCTGTTCCCCATCCTTTTAACTAGCCCCTTTCTTTTTTTCTAGTGAAAACATCAGAGGGAGCTAAATTTCAAAAATATCGACCCCTAATTTTAAATTTTTTCCTAATTTTTAGAGTTTACTAGAGTTTCTGATGAAAAAATATTTTTAAAAAAGTCGCCGGACTACCGTGAAAAGGCTATGATGTTTTGTGATAAAAAAAGTTTTAACAGGGATTTAAGTCGCTTAATGGAAAAAGTCACTGGTTCTGATGTTTTTGTGGTAAAAAATGTGTTCTGATGTTTTTGTGGTAAAAAGTTTTATCAGAGGTTTAAGTATGTGCGCCAGGATTGGTTTTTCTATACTACTGGGAGGTACCAACAGGTTCATTTTTTTTCACAATGAAATTTTTTTAGGTACCTATTTCGAATAGCTGAAATTCTTGTAATTCTTTAAAGTTTCAAAGTGCCAGAAAATAAAGTTGTTTGCGTTCTGAATTGTGTTTTTGTTCATTCCGAACCGTCAAAGGTTGCCTTTCATACCGATTCCGTTAACCTTAATCCCTTCACACTCACCTCGGACATTATTTAGATAAAGATTTGTGTGTGGACAGAGGTAATATGCAGTGGGTTTTTCCACAACTTTATAACCCTCCCCCTTCCACAACATATTCCTGATTCCCTCGTGCTTCTACTTTCAGTCCACTACCAGCTCTCGCTATAGTCATATTTTCTCTAACCAATAGTTGTATATTTTACCTATATACCGTTTATACAAAATATACCGATTTCTACTCGTGTTAACGAAAAGTTTCCTTTTTATCCCGGCTCTGAATAGTGTTTTGATGTAATAATATTGATCTAATCATTGTTGAAAGGGAGATGAAAGTATGGTGTAAAGAATACAGATGTTCCGAATAGGGTGGTGTAAAAAATACCGATGTTCAAATAGGGTGGGGTAGAAAATACCGATGTTCCGAATGGGGTGGGGTAAAAAATACCGATGATCTGACAGCGTGACTGAAAATCATCTTCCGGTCAGAGGGTTAATAACGTAACATATAACGACAATCTGCTATGAGACCTGACCGTTGTCGGTATCACCAACTTACAATAATTTAGAATTATTCTAAATAATAATAATATTTAATAATAATATTATTAAATAATTTTAATAATACAGTTGCTGACTTACGTAGGTATTTTTTCGTCGACCCAGTCTCTGTTTCTTTCACAATAAACCTGACTAGTAATTCTTAATTGAAAAACCATTGAGGAAATATTTGCTTCCGGTTTTCTTAAATTACCTAATTATCTTCTTACGTCCCTCCGGGACAATCTCTTGCAGTTCAGCACTGAGACGTTTCATGGTCACCAAAATGTGAGGGGTTAACAAGAAAATTTGTCTTTCGCTGTGCTGACCTTAGATGCTGCATTGCTGAGTCAATTCCTGACAACGGGTCAACACCAATTCAATTCCGTGTGATTTAAAGGACCCTCAAATGTCGAACATGAAGAATTCGTGAATGCGTGAAGAGACCCAGCGGTGCAAATTACACAGGCGTCTCGGTGCTGAAAGTTATCTTTTATGTGCGATAGCAAAACTGGTATGAAATGCCAAGGGCGAAATCCAGCCGCTGGGCAACTTTATTTGTCTAAAATCCTTTCAAACCACTTCTTTTTCTCTTTTTTTTTTTACTGCATAATATGAATCGAAAGTTATTTTTTAAAAATGACTTTTTTTTTTTTGTTTTACCTTGAATGCATTGATGAAAGGTCGGTGGAAAGGCGTCGATAATTGCAGTGAGTGTCTTGAAAGACTCCGGTTCATTTTGCAGATAAATTGTTCACATCTGAATTGCGTGTATGCATGAATAAATCTTGACAACCTCAATGTCTCGCAGATACAGAACGTCCCACGGGATTCAGATTATTATCTCAATTATTTCTCTTTTTTCGAGGAGGACGAGTGTTGGGGGTATAATTGCGATGGTTGCTAATAATAATTTAATTATTCAAGTTATTTAAGACCTACGTGTTTATTTTATTTTTTTATTCAGTTCGCAGAAACAAAACTCGTCCAACTCACGAAAGAACATCTTCGTGGGTTAGCAATACGTAATACTAACGAACGCAGGGTTCAAATAATTCAATCTGAATTAAATTCATTTTATATCATAACCTCATGTGTCTTCCTTCTTCTTTACATGAGCTTTCCATCTCAGCTCGCAGTCGAGAGACATGGCACGGTATATCGCGCGAGATAGGATTACTTCCGTCTTTAGATTTGTGAAGTTTTTTGCGGGTAGATTCTGTTTCGTCAAACCTTCATCCTCCATCGGATCGTCCAGCTAGCACATTGTTGACAGTAGCTTGTCGTTCAGTGGTGGCTTCTTCGACGGAGTTTCAACACCAAGAATATCAGAATCAGCAATAGTTGCTCTAAGTGTATCCACTGGTTGCAGTACATTTCTTTTATGTAGAAAATATAGTACGAGGCTACAGACACTGCCTTGCGGGACGCCTGTATTTGGTTTCCTCAGTTGAGGGTACCTACTCGTCATCACATTTTCCTTAGAAAATTAGTCCATGTGAGAGGTACGTCTTAAGAATTTTGATGACTGAAGTCTCAAGTAGAGACATTTCACAAAAAGCCAGTTATTTATTCGAAAATTCTCTCTTATAGCCATGATGCATGACTGTAGATTTTTTCAATATTTTGCTTACGAGCCACGATTTGAGTAAAAAGGAAACGTAAAATGCTTGGTATAATAAAATTAAAAATAAATTATTTATGATTAGTTATTATTATTATTATTTATTATTGCATTTATATAATTCAGGGGTTCTTTCCTGTACCTTCGTCAGCAATACATTATACCAAGAAGTACCTACCAACTTTCCAACACTCCACTTTGAGCTTACTGATTCTTACTCCAGCTGAAATTGATACTCAGGTGATTCTTCTCATACTTTCCGTGTACTCACGCATCTCCACCCATCGAAAAAATTATTTTTTCTACAATTCTTGAGTTGTATGCGCACAAGATTAATTTACACCCAAAATAGCGTAGAATGATTATAAGCGATCAATCGCTGATGAATATCTAATAGGAAGAATGTAAATGAGATTTCGGTTGTCAGGTTATTCTGGTTGTAGAAATCGTGAATGTGATTGTGACTCGTTCCCCTGACAACTCCGTTAGTGATCAAAAGCTCATTAGCTTATCGCGTTGATGAGGGTTCTTGAAATTCTTCAAATTTCCCTGATGCTGTCCAAGGGGTGTTGTCCACTTTGAGAGATTGCCAATATTGTGTTCCAACCAACCGCGTAGTGACGAACTGCCATTGGTGTATCAGTCCGAATGATAGGAGCGCCTGTTAAGAAGAACTTGTTCCGAGGTAATGAATGGTTATCTTGTTTCCTCCCATTCGTTTCGTAATAAATTATCTGTACACTAAGGGAGTAGTAAACCGAACACGTCCACTTGTCTCACTTAGTTTCGCCAACTGCTTGATAACTACTTAACTAGCGCACGATAATAAATAATAAGTGCGTAATAAATAACTAGTGCGTAATAAATAATAATATTGAGCCTGGCGGTTTGACGATAAGAGCGGTTAAGGGGCTGCTGAAACCGACCGTCGAACAGCCTCGAGCCACGTTCGAGAAGTTGCACTTCAGAAGTCTCTAAATGTCTCAGTAGTTTGCAACTAACTCGTTCGAAAATCCACCTGAAAATCTATGGGTATGTACAATGTACATATTTTAACCCCAAAATAGAGTGACTCGGGTTTGACGACGACATGATAAACTCTATAATTGACGACGCCTATTGATTACTTTGGGTGGATATAATTTTCTAATACTAACTACTCGTGTAATACAATAACTACAATAGGTAATTATTGTCCCATATTGCCGTATTTAGAAATATTTTGTCCCATATTGACATTTTCAAACCTGCAACTAAAAGTGAATTTTTTCAAGATTCCCACTTTCAATCCCACTTTCTTTTGAATGAAATCCCACAAAGAATTAGTTAAATCTTTCATCACGAGTGTATCAATCTGTAAGTGTACTTTCGTACCCTCTGTTTTGTTGTTCTGTGACAATTTACTTGATTTTGATAACTTATGATAATTTATGATATTTGTGGTAATTTACTTGATGATGATGATAATGACTTACCACTTGTACTTGGATGATCCTAGTTTTCATGAGGAAGTGGATGCTCAAAATACTAGGCTTTGCATAAAATGACAATTTACAGTCTTTCAGTCAAATAATATATTATATTATAATACCTATCGAATTATTTAAGTTTTTGCAAGAATATTTTCAAAATCTGAAAATTGTGTTAAGTAACTCGATTTGGCTTTAGACTCGGAGTTTCTCTCCCGATTCCTCAATTCAAACAGTACAAAATATGACACGTCTTTTTTTCTCTGAATACGGGATTTTTATTTTTCTCTTATTTTATGGTGCCATTAATCATTGGCCGTCTGGACCAACTGAGAAACATCCTTGCCAACTTGCCATACTTTCAATTAATTATAAATATAATGTCCAAAATTGAAAATGGCAACATGACAAAATACCGCTTGCCCGTTGCTTTTTTTCTGCCACCCCTCAACTTTGACATTCTTGACCGCTACTCAGGGATGGCAAAACGTCTCATGTGCGTATTATTTATGCCGTATTGCATAACGAGCGTGATCTGTAGGTGTCGTCAACACGTTTGATTAGAGAGTAGAATGGATTTCTGAACAGAAGTTGGTAAGAGAATCGGTAATGCTGTTAATTGACTAATGAGTCTCCTACAGTAGACCACGTAGCGGGGTCGGCCGAAGAATCACTCTTTTTGGTTTGACCGATTTTTCATATCATGCTTTTTACTTTTTTACGTCGTTATCTGAGATATTTCTAACAAATTAGATTGTCTACCCGGTTTTGGTATAGAAAATGGTGTATAATATTATTCAATATCGTCTTTAAAGAACGCAATAATAAAGTTTTTGAAAATTGAGTTATTCACATTTGATTCTAAAGGGTTCATATCGGTACCCTCATTCGAATACCACGTATCGGAAAATATCCAACTAAATATCCATTCGGTCGGTTGTCAAAAAGTGGTACTGTAGGGTCCATTAAAAACGGAATTTGGCCAAAATTGATGATACGTGGTATGTTGATGATAATATTATAGTATATAATTATTATAAGTATTTGTCCGTAGTCTACTTCGAAACTTGGAAAACTTCGTTCTAATTGCGAAACTAAGAATGAAAAACTGCATGCACATATTATGTCAAACACGAACAGTCTGTATGTGAACACACAGTATTGAAGCAGTTATGGCTTTTGGAGAGTTGGTTGAACATTAGAAGTGCTTGGTTGGAAAATTTACAAATTGTGAAAATCATATTTTGATGTCGTAGCACTGATATAATATGACGTAAATCATTTCAATTTATTCGTGCTTCTCCGAAATTCTGGTAAGTACCTAATCACATTTTCAGTTTTTCACGGGGATATTTTTCTTTTCTTTTTCCTTTCCCACATTTCCGCCTAATGGAAGGTGGTGAGAGAGTTGGAGTTTTTAAGGCCGCTTCTATTTCCGATCCTGCGGCTGTTGAATCTCCCGGTACGAGGAATCCGAGGGCGAGAAGCTTTTCCCCCGTCTCTGATGATTCGATCGCCGACCAGAACTGCGTCCTTCCACTAATGTTCTGGGGCTGAAGGGTTTTCGTGCCTCTCAATTTGTAAATGTCTCATTTTAGAATTGCATGTGGTATGTGCTAGGACTTGTTTGAGTTCGTCGCATTCGGTTCGGATTGGAGAACACCAGTTAACGTTGAGTATCATCCGGCAGGTACTTGGTGGATGAAAACTTTCAAATTTTGTACAGTTGAAGTTCGTCTTGCTATAAGGGAGAACCTCGTGGGTTTAAAAAAGAACTCAAGCGGGACTCTGATGGGTTCGCCATAGAGGATTTCAGCTGTAGTCTCTCCAAAACCGGGGATGAGGTATGAGCGCAAACCCAAGCGAACCGTTGGTAGTTTGGAGATCCAGTCCTCTGTCAACTGAGGTTTTACTGCTGACTTTGCTGCTACCCTCAGATCCAGACACACCAAGTCCCAAAGTCACTACACGGTGTGGCCGGAGGGGTAGATTCCCGGCAAGGTAATCAGAAGGTTGCGTGTTCATTTCACGTCGGGGTCACCAATTTAGTTAGTATGATTAGCAATAACCGGATGTACAAACGGACGACAAATTTCAACGTGAATGAGAACAAAATTAATTTTATTGCCAACGGCTAGAAATACACAGTAATGAATTTTGTAAAATCAGCTGACTGAAAAGTAACTTAACTCCATCAACTACGACAGAAGGCGGCAGTGCTTGACGTTTGTAGATAGCTAAACCATAGCCACACAATATTCATAAACTGCCATTCTCAACGATCCCCACTCTATAACTATACGAAAATTCGAGGTCGATTGGAAATATTGAGATATTTCTGTACGTTGTGACGAGATGAATTATTTCATTCGTAATTTATATCAATAAACAATTATTAGGTCGGCCCGGTCTTCAGGTTGGATAACTGAAGAGACCATTTCGGAGCTTGTTATGGGCTTCCCCCTTCATTTGATCATCTGATAGTCTTCACAAACCGATTTCAGCCAATTACTTAGTGTAGTGATGGGACTCACAAGGATTGTGTATAGAACAGTGACCTAGACAGAAGGGTGACCTGCACGGAGAATAATAAACCGTCGGTGGAAAATTTTCAGCGTTTTCATCATTCCATGGGTCTTCAAGGACGCAATGAAATCTTCAGCCAATAACGAAAAAGCGGTTTTGTAATTCGAATATACCTACTCGTTCCGGTTATCATCTATTTCTCATGTATTTGGTTCGCTGTGCCATCAGGCCTTGGCCCCATTGCGGTTCCTGACCTACCCCCATTCGTCAGCATGTCGGCACTCCGTCTTCCGCTATCGCCCATCACGTCATGATGGATCTATCACTATCCTGCACCTCATCCTGAAGGTTTTGAATGATTCATAGTATCCACCTGAGAGTGGTAATACAACGAGTGTATCTTTCTCACACGAGGATCGCACCCTATTAACATTGCGTGCCTTATTCCATGTTGAAGCACAGGTTAGACAATTGAATACATTTGCATCAGTGCTGATACACAGTTCACACATAAGTGAGAAATATAATTTAATGTGTACCTCACTCTCTACTATAAATGATCGTATTATCACCACACATTATATTTTGGGGTAATTGGTAAAAGTGATCAAGTAACATTTTACAAATTTTACAGGAGAGCCTTCCAGAGTTTCTCCGTCTTTCTGAATGGAGAAATGGACATTAAAAATCAGTATCTTCCTTCTTATTCCCTTTTATATGATTGAATGAAGCATAATATGCTATAGTGCCTTACTAAATTCAAAAACCGTCCAAAATCCCTATTAAAATTATAGTGATTTTTCTACAGAAAACGGACTTGGTCATTATTATCAGCCCAAATTTCGTTTGAGTGTATGAACAGGAATCCGCAAAATGTGTCCATCTGGCACATGGTCAGTTTTACCAAAATATTTCTTTATCCCCCGTAATAGTGAATTGAAGAAAAACTGGTCATTTGCCACTTGATCAATTTTACATGGAAACGAAATGAGCGCATTCTCTTCATGATCACTTTTACCAGCGGAATTCTGTCCAACTAGTGGAATCGATTTTAAGGGTTAGTGTGATCTTGTGCCAGATGGTCATATGAAGGTCACAATATCGGGCTGGAAAAAAATATTTTTCCTTTTTTCTCCAAATAGAAGTAAAATATCATTATAATATGATATATTATACCCCCCGTCTGCAGGTTATTAATCAACAAATATGATGAATACGGTGCAGAATTTGTTGATTTATAACCTAGAGAAATTTTTGAGAAGACTTCTCTCAAAAAATGACACTTGATCACTTTTACCAATCACCCCACGATATATTCAAAAAGTTGATTCATAATTTATAAATTCACTGTATTGACATCCTCCCTAAGTCGATAATTTTTAATGAATCAACCGATTACAAAATATACGTGTACGATTGACAATTTCCATTCTACCTCTGCCTCTGTTGTGACTGTATATTGAATGGCTCTTTCTCTTGTTTCAGGTGAGTTTTTCAATAAGCTGACATCTACCGCAATAACTAATGAGACGACCGCGAAAGCCGTAAGCGTATAGTGAAAAGTCGTTAACGTTGCCGAATCTACAGTAATAGTAGATTCTGCAGTATTACTGTAATTATTACAGTACTAGTCAATATACAATATTCATTTAGTATTTGGTTAGTTTCGGGTTTATACGAGTACAATGTATAATGATATTCCGTAATTGACGAAGAACGATATTGTGACGTCCTTAAAATTGATCGGTTTACCTTTCGTCAACCGTATTCAGTTCATATTCTGGTCAACTTTATGTCTTAAATTGTTCAGCCCTCAACAATTCGGGTTCAGGAAGGGGCTTAGCACTTCTGACGCAATCACGTCCTTTGTGAATTACTGTACTGAGAGTTTAGAGGAGGGTCAGTTTGCCGGAGCCACTTTTTTTGACCTATCAAAGGCATTTGACTGCGTCCCGCATGAAATACTGCTCGAAAACCTGAAGAGGTACGGGTTTGACTCGATGGCTGTAAAGCTCTTTGCGTCATATCTATCGGAGAGAAAACTGACGGTCAAGTGGGAAAATGTTTGCTCGTCAATGGAGGAGATAAGAGTGGGGGTTTCCCAAGGGTCAATCCTGGGGCCCCTAGCCTTCCTCATCTATGCCAATGATATCGACGAAATGGACGCATCCCCCCTGAATAAGATGAATAAAGAACTGATTAACTGATAAGGAAACTAAAGGCGCTAGTGGAAGGTCGATAGAGTTAATGGCAACTTTATGTAGGAAAGCTGGCAGGTCGAGAGCGTTAGTGGGCTACGGGAAATAAGGGAAACTAATGAACTGGGGCCCAAGAGGAAACTGAGGCCCCAAGAAGCCCCAAACAGCTTTAGGGGGCCGAACACTGTGGTTATGTCCAAAAAAAAAAAAAAAAAAATGTTGCATTCAACATCTGATTCTTATCCGATGAAGTCGTGTCAAGCTGCTGTTTTCGGTTAAAAATTATCGTTACATGAACATGTTTTGAGGTTATGGAAATCGTGGGAGTGTTTTATAGAATCAACGATCATCTCGTTATCAAAGAGCCGTTGAACCGAATTTTTCCAGACTTGTAAATTGGCAGTCGTGTCCCTTTGTCACCGCCGTGCTGCCTACATAATGCCCGTATTTCCAATGTCCGTGGAATATCATTGTCGCTGTTTCGTATGGACAATCGGAATCAGGTTATCGTGTTTCAGGGTTGTACTCCGGCGTTTAATTCAATACTCCCTCTACCACCAATTCAGGTGGCTGTCTAATGATATTCAACCTGAATGTAGTTATAGAAAGAAAGAGAACCAGTTTTGCATGATGAAGCCAGTTTTCGTGGGAAACTCCCAAATCATGAACCTGGTTTCCATGTAAACCAATCGGTTGTGAGTAAACTATCTACTGCCTTATTTGAATACTCGTACATCCGACCCCAAGTTGAAACAAATTAATTTCAAAATAATTTTAATTACGAGTATTATTCAATACCGGTAGGTACATGGTGATTGTACGTGCGTGGGCATCGATTTTATGAACTAATTGTCGGCCTAAGAATTGGTATTGATTGAGTGGTGTGGGAACATTCCTATATGAAACACGACGACAAACCGCTGTCCTTCTTTCGCCGGTCACAGTCGTTCTGGTGGCCCAAACAATAGAAGTCACAATCCATGAAGGACGCGATTGATTCGAACAGCCCACCCGGCCGGCAACCGGATCGTGTTCTTTCAAACCCGTCGCTCCTATCGACGCTACGGATGCGTTTGTTATGTGGATAGCATCCATCGTAGCTTGGATAGACCTGATGATTCCATTGTACTTCCTCATATCATAGAAAACTGGTGATGATACTATTATCATCCGCACCAGCTTGGATAGGTACAGTGGCGGATCTAGAACAGCACCAAGGGGGGGGGGGGGGCTAAACCCCACTTCCTCCCTTCACTTGTAGACCACCGATTGCCCCCCCCCCCCCTGCGCATTAGTCTCCCCGACAACATCACCCCCGCCAGAACTCCCCGTGATTACCCCACTTCCTCCCTTCACTTGTAGACCACCGATTGCCCCCCCCCCCCCGCCCGCGCATTAGTCTCCCCGACAACATCACCCCCGCTAGAACTCCCCGTGATTACCCCTCTTCCTCCCTTCACTTTTAGACCACCGATTGTCCCCCTGCGCATTAGTTGCCTGGAAAACATCACCCCCGCTAGAACTCCCCGTGATTACCCCTCTTCCTTGGCTCTCAGAGGACCGTAGTGACAATAATATTGTCACATATTATGTGAAATACGATTTAGTAACGTAGGTAAAGTCGTGTACCTTTTTTTTTTCAATGATGATTTATGGGGTAAAAACAATCTCGAATCGGCAAAACCACTTCAAATTCTGAAATGGGAATAAGGGGAGACCAAAACCCCACAAGATTTTTTTATTTTAGAACGAAAATTCAAATTATGAGAAATATTTTTCTAAAAAATGAAATTCGGCTCGAGGTACAAGCATAGCTTGTACCTGAGGCCAGTGGCGGATCTAGAACTGTACCAAGAGGGGGGGGGGGGCTAACCCGAAACTCTTTGGGAATTTAAGGGTAAAAACTCTGCAAATTCTTGACACAACGGTTCATTATCTTCTTTGTACAGATCACCCATCTGTCTAGATCACTAGGTCTAAATGTCTAGATCCTAAATGTTAGATTAATTATTATTATGAATTATCACTAATTATTAACAATTTTATCAAGTACCTAGTGAAAATTATTATAATTTATTGTTAGGTATTAATAATTCGTATTTATTATTAATAATTATTATTATTAATTATGATTAATTAATACGATATAATTGTGAGGTTTTTAATACTACGTCGGTAATAATTTTTCTATAAGAAGTACCTAACAACAAACATTCGAAATTGCCTTCATTTCCGTAGCACGAAACGCACCTCAGAACAACAAACTCGACATCTCTTAAGCCATATGATGTTCCAAAGATCTTGTTAGTATGAAAATGGACCTGTATTTCAACAGTTTGAGTCACGATCGGGTTGTGAGGCACAATCTTTGAGCCGTCATTGTGAACGAACGGATGGTCGTACAAAGCTGCGGATGGTCTTAAAAAATTCTACGGAACAAACTCTATCGAAATATGAAATAAAAAACATACCGTTCTATATGAATTTTTCGAGATATGGAATTTTCAAAATTTCAAAATTCGTTTTGAACCCCTTCCCCTTGACGTAGGGTTATGAAAAGTTTCGAGGACCATTGTGGGGTTGGTCGAAACCCATAAAAAAAATTTCGTAATTTTAACTCAACGCAAAGTGGCGCGGACGGCGGACGGCGTACGGCGGACGGACGGATTTTTTTTTATTCGATTTTCTGAATCTACGTATCTTGAAACGTAAACCAACAAATTTTGAGGGGGGTTAAAAAATATTTTTCTTTGGGCGATTCCAATGGTTCATTATCGAAGATAATAAACCAAAATGGCAGTATTTAGCCATTTTCATGACACACACCATGGTAAAAAAATCCACAGTCATGCAGCATGGCTATAAGAGCGAATTTTCGAAGAAATAACTGGTTTTATGTAAAATGCCTTCATTTTACTGAATTTATAAAACATTTTGTCTCCTTTTTTTTCGAGTAATATTTACCCTCCCTAATGAGTAAGAATGGCATATCGCTGAATAAACATTTTTTTTTCTTTTTTTTTTCTAATATATATTTTATTATTGCTCCAAGATATAGATCTCATTAACAATATTCGTCTGACCTAATTATATTACAATACTTGGCATTTAGGGCTAACGATACATAACTTAGTTCTTTGTCTTTATGATTTATTGCACACACTCACTCCCTACACAAGCTCATGTGGTTTAGTGCGCTTGAGGCGCCGCGTCAACTCATGTACTTCGAGAAGCTGGACAACTTCTTCATTGACATGGTTTTTAAGTCTCTCAAGATGAGCGTTAGCGCGCTGCTTTATCACTTGGTCAATGCTTTCCATCTCAAGGTCGCGATGTAGAGCGTCGTTGCGGATATACCACGGCGCATTGGTTATGCATCGTAGTACGGTATTCTGAAAGCGTTGTATCATCTGCCTGTTTGATAGAGCCGTACAGCCCCACAGTTGTGCTCCGTAGACCCACGAAGGCCTAAGTACTTGAGTGTACAGAAGCAGTTTATTTTGAAGTGACATTTTTGATCGCCGGCCGATGAGCCAGTACATTTTCCTGAATTTTAAGACAAGTTCTGTCTTTTGGTTTATTATCTTCGATAATGAACCATTGGAATCGCCCAAAGAAAAAATTTTTTTAACCCCCCCTCAAAATTTGTTGGTTTACGTTTCAAGATACGTAGATTCCGAAAATCGAATAAAAAAAAACTGCAAATTCTTGACACAACGGTTTATTATCTTCCTTGTGCAGATCACCCTTCTGTCTATACCAGACTGTGTTGCAAATCGGCACCATACCATATTCTCACCGTACTCATACCATACCATACGAATTTCTTTTCTGTCTTATCATACTGTACTAAATCATACATACAATAATATACCTTACCATACTCATACCATGTCATACAAACCGAGTGAATATTGAAATGTCATCCATTTCTGACCTATATTTAAAATTTCAAGTATCTAGCTCATCATCAAAATTTAATTTGTTTAAACAAAAAGGTATTATTTAACAATTTTACAGATGAGAAACCGAGTAAATATTGCAATGTGGTCTATCCCCGACTCACGGTTAAAATTTCTAGACTGTAGTTTACCGGGAAGATGACAAAAGGTAGTTTTATTCTGGGCGTCTGAGGGTTGGGTCACATAACGGCCGTTTTCGACGCGAAAGATTAGTGTTTTTCCTAAACCTTTGCGCGCTCACTGTGAACGAACGGCTGGTCGCACAAAAATCCAATTGGTCTTAAAAGATTCGTAATTTTTCAGGTCATTCAAAAGTGAACTGAAAATTACACGTTTCAGTTAAATATTTTGAGATATGACATTGTCGAAATTTTAAATTTCGTTTTGAACCCCTTCCCCTTGACCTAGGGTTATGAAAGTTTCGAGGATCATTGTGGGGCTGGTCCAAACCCAGAAACCAAATTTCGTAATTTTAGCTCAACGCTAACTGGGCAAAGTGCCACGGACGGCGGACGGGGGACGGCGGACGGGGGACGGCGGACGGCGTACGGCGGACGGACGGATTTTTTTTTATTCGATTTTCTGAATCTACGTGTCTTGAAACGTAAACCAACAAATTTTGAGGGGGGGTTAAAATTTTTTTTTCTTTGGGCGATTCCAATGGTTCATTATCGAAGATAATAAACCAAAAATCCGTCCGTCCGCCGTACGCCGTCCGCCGTCCGCGCCACTTTGCCCAGTTAGCGTTGAGTTAAAATTACGAAATTTTTTTTATGGGTTTCGACCAACCCCACAATGGTCCTCGAAACTTTTCATAACCCTAGGTCAAGGGGAAGGGGTTCAAAACGAATTTTGAAATTTTGAAAATTTCATATCTCGAAAAATTCATATAGAACGGTATGTTTTTTATTTCATATTTAGATAGAGTTTGTTCCGTAGAATTTTTTAAGACCATCCGCAGCTTTGTACGACCAGCCGTTCGTTCACAATGACGGCTCAAAGATTGTGCCTCACTACAGGATCGTGAATCAAACTGTTGAAATACAGGTCCATTTTCATACTAACAAGCTCTTTGGAACATCATATGGCTTAAGTGATGTCGAGTTTGTTGTTCTGAGGTGCGTTTCGTGCTACGGAAATGAAGGTAATTTCGAATGTTTGTTGGTAGGTACTTCTTTTATAGAAAAATTATTACCGACGTAGTACTAAAAACCCCAGAATTATATCGTATTAATTAATCATAATTAATAATAATTATTATTAATAATAAATACAAATTATTAATACCTAACAATAAATTATAATAATTTTCACTAGATACTTGATAAAATTTTTAATAATTAGTGATAATTGATAATAATAATTAATCTAACATTTAGGATCTAGACATTTAGACCTAGTGATCTAGACAGAAGGGTGATCTGTACAAAGAAGATAATGAACCGTTGTGTCAAGAATTTGCAGAGTTTTTCTTTTTGACGTGTTTTTTCCACCGGAGCTTGGCGTCTAGCGTCATGCCCAGGTATTTGGCGTGATTCGAGTGGGAATCACCACATTGTTGAGAAAAGCCGGGATGTAGTTGATCTTACGGTTGGTGAAATCAATGTGCACCAACTTTGTCTCGTTCAGTTTGATTCTCCACTTAGCGGTCCAGCGAGTGATTTTGGAGATTGATCTGTTCAGTTTGCTGATAGATTCATTGTTGTTCTCCCCAACCGAGAGAACCGCAGTGTCGTCTGCAAAAGTTGCTGTTGTGTTGCATTCTAGGTCAGGTAGGTCGCTCGTGTACAGTATGTATAGGAGGGGGCCTAACACACTGCCTTGTGGGACACCAGCGTTAACTATTTTTGGATCTGAATACGCTTCATCTTGTTTGATGCGGTAATACCTCTTTGACAAGTAGGAATCCAGTAGATCCACGTAATGGATGGGAAGCATCTTTTTGAGTTTATGTTTTAGGCCTTCGTGCCACACTTTATCAAAAGCCTGAGCTACGTCAAGAAAGATAGCCGAACAGACTTTCTTTTGCTCCAGCGCTTCTTCAATGATATTGACGATTCGATGGACTTGATCTATGGTCGAGTGCTGACGTCGAAATCCGAATTGATGCTTGGGAATTAGCTTCCGTTCTTCAATTATGACGAGGAGTCTCTTACTGATTAATTTTTCGAAAACTTTGGATAGCACAGGCAACAGTGAGATGGGCCTGTTAGATGTTACTTGATCAGCTGGCTTACCAGGTTTTTGTATCATGATGATCTCCGCCATCTTCCATAGCTGGGGTACATACCGATGTTTGATGGCAGCGTTAATGATTTGGGTGATTTTGGCAATAGCTTTTCGAGGTAACTGGTGCAGAATCTTTCCTGTGATAAGATCAAAGCCAGGAGCTTTCTTAGGATTTATCTCCTTTTTAATAGTTTTTTGTACTTCTTTTATTGTGACATACGGTATTTTTACTTCTGGCTCGAGCGGCGGTGTCTCCTCCAAGGTAGGCTCACCCGGAGACCTGGAGTTGGGTGCGAATACAGTAGTAAGGTGTTCCGCAAACAAATCAGCCTTGCTTCTACTGTCACTAGCCCATTTACCCCTATCATCCCTAACAGGTGGTGCTTGAACTATAGGTCTCTTGAGATATTTGGCAGCTTTCCACAGGGAGTAGTCAGTGTGGTGGTCACTGGTTAACTCTCTGAGGTACTTTTCAGTTGATTCATTCTTAATCATCTGAATCATCTCTTTCAATTCCTTAGCTGCCTTATGCCATTCGGTTTTATGTTCTGGGTACTTTGCCATTTTTTTCTTGCTTTCCGTTTTAATTTTATACCAAGAGGGGGGGGGGGGGGGGCTAACCCGAAACTCTTTGGGAATTTAAGGGTAAAAATGGCAGTATTTAGCCATTTTCATGACACACACCATGGTAAAAAAATCCACAGTCATGCAGCATGGCTATAGGAGCGAATTTTCGAAGAAATAACTGGTTTTATGTAAAATGCCTTCATTTTACTGAATTTATAAAACATTTTGTCTCCTTTTTTTTCGAGTAATATTTACCCTCGCTAATGAGTAAGAATGGCATATCGCTGAATAAACATGGTGATGTTGTCATGTGGGGCCAGGATTTTGCAAAAGCGCTAGAAGTGGTCTCCGATAAAATGTTTGAAAATTGTAGGAGTAGAGTTTTAGTGTCTGAAAGGCATCTACAGTACCGAGAACTCCGATCCAGCCCGAGAGTAGTGAAAAGCCTCCTAGAATACTCATTAATAATTAATATTATTGATCACCAATAACTAACAATAATTAATATTCATTTACACTACTTAATAATAGTTATTAATAATTAATATTATTCATAATAATCATTAGTAATAATTAGTAATAATCATCATTTAGTTATCTAGACAGATGGGTGATCTGCAGAAAAAAGATAATAAACCGTTGTGTCAAGAATTTGCAGAGTTTTTGTAAAATACATTGAAATATTACATAGGTACGCGCCTATTGCATAGGTAAGACGCACGAAGAACATGATCTTTTTGCTTTAAATCAGTCTTGGCAAGTACATGGCAGAGGGCTAAACCGTATAATTTTGAGTAGTAATATGGTTGAATTTTGAATCCATTTTAATATCTTTTGAACATGAACAAATTCTTATTTCTTCTTGATTTCAACGTACCTACTAAGTGCTTTTAACGAGGTTTTTGCTGTTATCAGACCTTTTCGTGGTTTTGTGTCTTGATTGAATCGGAGGGTTGAGCGCGCCAACGTTTCTTCCTGAATCTCTACGTCTTTGGAGTTCTTCCCATCTACTTCTCGTTATAACGCTAGTTGTAGTTCATTTGGTGTTAGTACATCATTTGTATTACTGCCAATTTACAGACTAGACGTTCGTGCCTTTGTGGGACATGTTACACCTGTAGGTAATACAACCGAACCCTTACGAAGGATACACGTCATTGTTAGCACTTGTCAACGGATTGTCTACTGAGCCTCGAGAGGTTGTAATATCCTCTGAAAGGGCTCAAGGGAGGAAATGAGACGCCTCGAGCCCACTTATTGATTGGTCCTCCATTGACGGCCTTTCTTCGGAGAAACTGCTGGAAATGAGCTCACTTTGGGAACTTTTCATGGTACGCTGGGCAGTGAAATTAACATCTATTTACATCATCTGAAATGCCAACTATGACTGAATTGGTATCAAATTTGAAGTGTCAGCTTCGTTAGAAATGAAAGGTACGACTGCATATAAATAAATACCTAACGGAAAAATCCCTCGTCCTCCTCACAGTCAAGTACTGAGGCTGAGCTTTCGATGTGACATTTCGAACTGTTGAAATTCTGAAATGGGGTCAAGCTTTATTTTTGGAAGGGCTTTACAACAAACGAGTAACCTGCTCCACATGATCGTGGTAAGATCGTGATGATAAATGTTCGTGGGAGGGATATCACCAGAGATCACTGGCAATGTCCGGATATCGATCAATTTTGGCTCAATTTTTATTTCTTATTTCCTCCACTCCTCCTCCTTCCCCCTGTTTAGCCTCCGTAAATTATTAACGTAAATATTTACTTATTTAATATTTTAGAAATTTGAATCATACAAGCTTGGACTACGGAGCATCAACTTCATCAAAGCCCACCAACTGACCCACCACAAATTCCCATGTGTGATTTACAGGACGTAGTGAAGTCGTACGAAAACAAGTGTCTATTGAGTCGCATACAAGTGGTTACTCAATCTTGGGATCCTCAGGGATCGGAGTAATCGTGTTGGTACTTCAAAACTCTGGTCTTGAGAGGAAGTTAGTTCTGTACGTTGACTTGTGACGAATGAACGTTGTATATTGTTTCTCATCGCGTGTCTCTACGTAGCCGTCGAGACTTGCGGTGCGATGGTGTTGAGTTCTGTTGAATTATTGAACGTTGTTTTGGAGCGTTTCGAAAGGCGCTTTGTCGACCGCACTTCGAGGCGTCAACTTTTGGGCCGCAACTTTGAGTGTTTGTGATACGTGTCAAAGGCTTTCGTGGAAGAGGAAAATCATAAATAATATGTTATCTAGGAACGCGGTAGCGTTCCGCCCCGCCAAGCAAAGAAGTTGAGAAAACGAACGGTGCCGAGTGTATATTTACCGGACGTCACGAAACGCGTTTTCGAGGTATCCATATCTCGGCTCCTATTTGACCGATCAACTTGAAAATTAGTGTGGGTCTTCTTTGAATGTATATTAGAAAGCCCTGAAAGTTTCAAATCGATAGGTCTAAAGGGAGCCGAGCTACATAACTTCAAAAACCCGGTTTTTCGGCCTTAGATTGTTCTTCTCCTTCTCCTTCTTCTCCTTCTTCTCTTTCTCCTTCTTCTCCTCCTTGTTCAGACAGGCAAGGCTGGAGCCTCTCCACGTTGACCGATTGACTTGAAATTTTGCACAGAGCTTCATTTAACCTTGAGACAGGGCCTTATATAAGATTTAACTCATTATCTCAACCCAAAAAAGTTTTAGAAACAAAAGAACAGAAACCTTAGGAAAATTCTGTCCACTTTTACTTCTGGGTAAAAGGACCAATCGACTTGAATTTTTTTACATACCTTCTTTATAGCATGGCTCAGTGCCATTTGAACGAAATAAGCAATTATCTCAACCCCAAAAAAAATTAGGGACAAAAAAACTGAAATTTAGGGTAATTTAGGCTAATTATGGCCATATCTCAGCTCCTAGTAGACAGATCAACTTGAAATTTGGTATGGATCTTTTTGGTGTGGATAATAGAAAGCCCTGAAAGTTTCAAGTCGCTAGGTCTAAAGGGAGCCGAGTTATATAACTTCAAAAACCAATTACCATGTTTTTCTACTTTTTTCAGTCGGTCAAGGCTACAGCCTCAACACCTTCGCCGATTGACTTGAAATTTTGCACGGAGCTTCGTTTCAAGTGTAGCAAGTGCTTTTTGAAAGATTCAAGTCGATATCTTTAAAGGGAGCCGAGTTATATAACTTCAAAAACCCGGTTTTTCACCCTTACCTGTTCTTCTTCTCCTTAATCAGTTAGGCATTTCCACCTTCACGGATTGACTTGAAATTTTGCACAGAGCTTCGTTTCAACATCAGACAGTGCCTTTTGAAAGGTTTAACCCATTATCTCAACCCAAAAACTTTTAGAAATAAAAAACTGAAATTTAGGCTAATTTTGGCAACTTTGACGAGTCTACAGCCTGGGTAGAAAAACCAATCGACTTGAAATTTTGCATAGACCTTCTTTATAAAATGACCCACTTCAACAACAAAAAGATGTGATATCCCCCCAAAAAACACTCCGTGTAAAAATCACCCCGCCTCGCAAATATCATTCTTCAGAGGCTGGAAAAAGTTATGATATCCACTTTCCCCGCCCGCCCTTTTCCTCATTAAGGAGCTAAGTATAATGAAAAGCTTAACCACTTCACAAGCACCGTACCCCTTTCGAAATCTCCCCTTGGCGCTATTGCGAGACGTTTTTATTACTTCCACAAGCAACTAATACTTGTATAAAACGTTAACCACCATCAAGTATTAGTTGCTTGTGGAAGTAATAAAAACGTCTCGCAATAGCGCCAAGGGGAGATTTCGAAAGGGGTACGGTGCTTGTGAAGTGGTTAAGCTTTTCATTACACTTAGCTCCTTAATGAGGAAAAGGGCGGGCGGGGAAAGTGGATATCATAACTTTTTCCGGCCTCTGAAGAATGATATTTGCGAGGCGGGGTGATTTTTACACGGAGTGTTTTTTGGGGGGTTAAGTATTATCTGGAACAGAGTCGCGATCGGGTCGTGATAAAGATGGGGGCGTACGATACTTCCAAAGTACCGACAGGTACCACTTCTCATTCTTATGAATATTTGAAACTAATTGTTTTTATAAGCCCGAGGGGCTGGTAAATCCCAGTTCTAAACTTTAAACAAGGAAAGTTATCGACGGTGGCTATTTCAGTTAGAGGACAAAAAGTCCAAAATATCTATACAAAAAGTCTATTAGGTCCAAAATATATATATTTTTTTCGGTGTGGACTTTTTGTCCCCGAACGACTAATCTACGAGTATAATATACTCGTAGATTAGTCGTTATACTCGTAGATTAGCACCATATTATGGTGCTAATCAGTTGATTGGGGGATGTTGTTATTCCGCAACCCCCTCCACTTGATGTATACCTATATGGAGGTTTTAGTTTTTTGGTTTCGTGGACTTTTCAGTGTGGACTTTTTGGAATGGACTTTATGTCATATAATCGGCTATTTCACTTGAAATAACAACCAATCACTGGAGAATATGATAAAGGATGGTTATAAGACAAAATAGATGAAGATATCGTTGTTTATTCATGGTAACCATGGATGAATAAGTTTTATGCTGAATGAATATTACTGCCTGAGATTGGGCCCTAAAGATGTTTGTATTTAGAACCGTAAATAAGTACGAGTATGTACAGGTAACTGTTGAATTACAGTTTTGAAAACGTAAATTGAAACCCTCTGAGTTTTCCCAAAGATTAGTACTTGATTACCTATCAGTTGTATTGCAAGGAACTTGGTAAATTAAATCGTTATAGTCATAACTGGAGAGCGAATTCTTATGCACTAAAAACCCGTTTTATGTCATAAAATATGCGGTAGAAACATCCGAAATATGTGATTTAATATGCGAAAACAAAATCAAAATTAGTATTTTTTTACTCAAGTTTCATTGGTGACAAATAAAAAATGCAAACTGGAACCACTGAAAATGTAAGTATTTTATTCATTTCACTCGAAAATTGGCATGTACTCTCTCTCTAACGTTTTTTAAATGAAGCAGAGTATTCTACACAAATACTCTGCTTAATTTAAAAAACGTTTCATGGAATGAGAAAAACACTCAATCCGGAACTATTCAGTTTGATTAAAACACATACAATTTTCAGACGAATAATATTGGCACTAAATGATAAATCTTTTGATAAAATAAAATGGCGTCCCTTTCCCGCATCTACGTAATGAGGTAGCTACCTAAACCGCTCCTTCATTCTCTTCTTCATTCCATTCTTCTCAAAACAATTCTGGAGGAAAATTGAACTTTTCGGTTTGATTTGAAATTTATGCTCTTGAAACCCATGCTGCATATTTTTCCTCAAAACGAGTGGCTGGCCATGTAGGTAGTCAAAATGTGCAATTGAATGCATTTATCTAGTGGATATGCTAATGTTGAATATTATATGCGGTAATCTTAAAAATGTGCAATTTTATGCAAAATAAAACGGGTGTTTTTGGAAACTGAAAGACGTGAAACGTGAAAGACGTGACTAGGTATTTCTTCGAAATTTGGCGAGGGAGAAAACATGAATTTGTATACAAATCCGCCTTCTAGTCATAACTAAAGCGTGGAATTATATGCAGGCAATTTCGGAATTACAATATAATTCATAATATGAATTATGTTATAATATTATTATGCAGCCTAAATGACTCATAACTGAACAGTGGGTTTTCGACAATTGCCTCGTTAGACGAAATTCGCAGCAACTTTGGTGGGTCACTAAACTGAAGACTGAAACAGCTGCGCAGTACCTTTCAGGCGGTCACACACCTCAGTAGGTCACACGCGCATCCCCAACAGACAAGAGCTCAAGGGCCGGATTTATAGTCGACACTTGAGGGTCAGAAGCCCCTAAGTATTGATAAACGAGTCCTCAAGTCTCCGATCGGTATTTATAGACGGCACTTGGAGACCTGAGTACGATCGACACTTCAGGGTCCCTCACACTTGCACTCAGCCCGTATTAATAGACGAAATTCCGAGTGGGACCCGTACTTGAACCAGCCAAACTTGGGATGTATCCCAAGTAACCTCGATAGGTACCTTGAGTATCGGCTTATCAGTTCGATCGTTTCTATAACGCGTTTTCATCGCTAACAAAACAATGTGCCCTCAAATTGATCTCGAATTCAAATTCAATTCGAATTCAAGTAAATCGTTATTTTACTTGCTGCAATGGAGTTTCACGATTAATTTGATCGTCAGGATTCTGAAAAGGTAAGTTATACGCAACTTTTAAGGTTAGGTTGAGCTGACTCGATTCGATGAGTGATGAAATATTCTGTAAATTGCCCTGTGAAAAGGCCTGTTTTTTTTTTTTAAATTATTATGATGTTTATTTGAAATAAATATGTGCTAGACCAGGAAAATACTCTGTAGATGGCCAGTAACGCCGATTTTAAAAGAAACTGTTGTCCAAGCATTGTCAACTCGTCGTTTTCGCTAGTTGTTTGCCAATTTCATCGAAATGGCCAATATTCTAAATTAATTCAGTTAAATACAGGCTTCACTTCTCTATTTATACTTATCATTTACTTATATTGCAGGTACTGGTTCCTCTGGTGCATCCAATCATCACATGGGGGATATTGGCTATCTTGGCAAAGGAGTTACATTTTGAGCCCAGTGAGGAATAAGAGAAAACTACAACCTTGCTCACATCGACCTGAAAATAAGCTCTTGCTTGTATGATGTGCCTAAAAACACATTAATTAAACTCTTCTGTATGTTTCAATAATTTTTTGTACTTAATAAAACGCTTTTTTTTTGTAATTTCATGACGTAAATCATCCTTGACATAACTATCCTAGATTGCTTATTACACCCTCCACTATTTTCCTCTTACCGTAATTTTTCTTCTACTACACTTGCCAGGTAAAATGTCGGATAACGTTAATGTATGTACGTAAAAATGGAGATATTATGTCATAAATACGAGTCTGCAACACAGACATTTTCATGTTGTGTGCAAACAAACTTCGTATCAAGTCATGCGCATATCATAATTCGAACTCGAGTTCCCTCAAGAGTTTGTATACCGAGTATCAGCTTTCTAGGATGATCAGGGCCGAAACTGGGAAGTAATATCAAACTGTAAAGTACCTACCTAATTCCAATAACGAACAACTTCACTTCTGATGGTCATAATCATCATTGTGGCGACTTGGGACAATTTTTGTGAGCAAATTTCGTGACGATTTTTTTGTTTGTGTGCCATAGCAAAGACAATGTCATAACAAACTGTAAAGTACCTACCTAATTCCAACTTCACTTCTGATGGTCATAATCATCATTGTGGCGACTTGGGACAATTTTCGTGAGCAAATTTCGTGACGATTTTCTTGTTATGTGCCATATGAAAGACATGAAAATGTCAATAATAATATTATGTCATATTATCATAATAATAGCACATATTAAGTATGTAGTGACTCTCACACTTGAGACCAGACTATTAATCCGGCCCCAAGTCCTGCTGACACCGCCAGCCGTATCACCGCATGAGTTCGGATATCCGCTCTATCGGCCCTTCAGAAACGCGCCCTTTCGATTAGTAGCTGGATTCAATTTATCACTTGACATCCCCAATCGCTTCTAAATATTTTTTTTCTCGTCAGCAGGTTATGTTTTAGGTAATCTAGTCGGCCTTTACTTTACTCCCCTAAACTATCAATACGGGATAACAACGCGATATCGGCATTATGACAGAAGGACGTATCAGCTAAACCTTTGTTGTCGTTGAAAGTGCACCTTTTGCATTATAATTTAGTTGGGTCTCTTGTCGATTACACTCCCTAGTGGCTTAGAATGGAAAATTTAGTACAACAACAAGGATGTGCTGTAACTCACCTACTGACTATTTTTGGATCTAGGTATACTTAGTACATAAATCACTAAAAACCGTTGCGAATGAATCAAATTTGTGATAAAAATAATAATAGTACCCACTGAAATCGACCAAGTCAAACCAATTTTAACTCCTTCACCCTCCCTCCCCCAGTTACTTAGTAATCCCCCACCCTCCCCCCTCCCTCCAAATCATTCCGTGTAAAAATCTACCTACCACCAAATTTTCTAAGTAGCCTTCATTCCGTAGACACAAAAAGTATATCAGAAAAGCAACTCGATGTGACAAAATAATGTTGTTTGAATCAGCTGTTCCCCAGAAAGACCGTTGACCCGACTAGCCGCCGTTTGATACGGCATTTCATTTCTTCATTTCTTTTCTTCTTACGACATTCTTTTCTTCATTTCTTTTCTTCTTACGACTTTCATTTCATACGACATAAGTCTTATTGTCGACGTAGAAATCTCAGTATTAGGTGTATCAGTACAAATTAACTCTCAATAATGTTTCATCCAATAAATGTTCCATCCAAAATGTTGCATCTATCATTCATATAAATAATTATTATTACCAATCACCATTTGTTGGTAATTGGTAATTTCCTAGAGAGAAATCAGATACAATTATCGTACACAGAGCAGTGATCTCGGTTGAAGGTGTGATCTGTTCAGAAGATAATAGACCGTTGGGGATGAATTCGCAGTGTTTTCTCTTATTTTAATCGTATGATTTAAAGAAAAATACAAAATCATGGACTTCAAAGAACACAAGGTTTTCAGGTACCAATGATCAATTTAGAGCAGAGGATACTGACACTGCACTTGTCTAGAGTAACTCGAAATTCCCAAACTTGCCGATACTTCCCCCTCTCATTTTGATGACGAAATTATTTATCAAAAGCGTTCCATTTCAACGTTACATTTGTACAACATCAATTCACCCAAGTCCGTCTTGGGGATCACATAGTTTTTCGTACGGCTTTCTCTAAATGTCATCCACATTCCCCATTCTCCTTGAAGAGCACCTGTCGCCACATTAATTTCAGTTTGCCAGTTTGCCGTTTGTACTAAGAGTTCTGCCTCAGGCTCTGTCCTATTAAATTACATCAAAGGGAAGCACATTCAAAAACCAAGTTTTTTGCATGGTTAGTTAGTTACCAAGGGTCCTTCAGAATACCTCTCAAATGCCATAACTTTCGCTCATTTGTATACAAATTCGTAATAGCACTGAAGGACCACAAATGAGTTGGTAAATTTTTCGTTTCGAATTTAATTCCCCACTCAGCACTTTCACTTCTGAAGAACCTTTTGTTTTATTTATTTAATTTCCTTCACCATTCTCAATTGAATTGAACCAGTCTCTTCATTTCAATTGAATTACTCAGATACATTGATAACAATTATCGATGGGAAGGAATTTCAAACGAATTTTGAAATGTCGAAAAATTCTTATCTCTAAAAATTCAAACAGAACAGTATAGTTTTTAGTTCATATTTAAATGTTTAGAATTCGTCACGACCATCCGGAGGTTTGAACGACCAGCCGTTCGATCACAATGTGGGCTCAAAGTTGGAGCAGATCGAAACTAGTCAACATGAGGGTGAATCATGCGGTAGCCAGTCACGTCAATGTTCATACTGCCCAGCCGATTCAAACAGCACAGGGTTTTCTGATATCGGGTTAATGAATAATAATTGTTAACAATAATTAATAACTAACACTAATTATTAATCATTAATAATAATCACTATTATTATTAGTATTGTAAATTATTATTAATCATTACACTAAGTGTGTGTGATTTGTTGACCGTCAGTAAGAATGATATTGAGGGATGTCGAGGGTCGGTCAAATGACATTTGACCGACCCTCGACATCCCTCAACATCAATAATAATTATTGATGTGTAATTATTACACTATTTGATAATAAATATTGATAATTAATGATGATTCATAATAATAATTATTCACCCATTTAGTGATCCATAGTCTAGACAGATGTGCATAAAAAAGATAATAAACTGTTATGTCAATAATTTGCAGGGTTTTTTTTATCTATCGGATTTCCTTTATATCATCAACAGTTTCAAGAATTTCAGTCATTATCTAGTTCTCCTTATAAGTGCAATTATTCAACAATACCAACTTTACCTTAAACAATGTTTACTAACTGCATAACAATCGGCCCTGCAATAACAAAATCATGTACACTTTTTCATAACGACCTACCTACCTCATTCCATCTTGTGTGCTACATAATAAGTTCGTTAGGCGTATTGATATATTTATGTAATGGTGGTAAACTTTCAAATCTGTTTTGAACGTCCAAAGTCAGGGTTCTCCCCGAACTTTGTTGGCATTTGCCCACCGCTGGCGGAACTTGGAATATTGATTGTTTGTGGCAGCTTCCCACCCAATTGTTACTCTTACCGTATGCCTTACTAGTTATCATTAACGTTGCTGAGAGCAAGACTGGTTTGATGGAGGTTTGCAAGTTTCATTCAAAGCGAACTTAGTGAATGGACCCAGTTCTATGGCAGACGTCCCTTCACATGTATAGAATTCTGAACCTAGTTTTCCCGCCTTTGGGTTTTGAGTTCAGCGTCCATGATGGTCAGCTGCAACGAGCTACGTCTCAACACGGTTGCAGGTAACCGGCCCCGAAAATAAAATTTCCGTTTGACTCCTGCGTTTGCAACACGACACCGCGCTCAGCACGAGCGGAAAAGGTCCACACTTTCTCACGGGAATCAAGAACGATTGACAATCACCTGGAGGAGACGAAGCGGTTGATTTATTGAGGGAAGGTCCTGAGCTCCACATCCCCGCCGCTGCTGCCGCAGGACTTCATCACGCTCTGTCGCTGGATGGCGACAGCATGTTTCCGTGCAGAGGAATCAGGTTATTCCGACCGAAGCTGATCCCCCTTCTGATCCGTTCGTAACCTATGAAAACGTATGCAACTTTTTCCCGTCCCTCGAACTCGCCTCGTCCTTCGGATCACTTGGAGAAGTCCTGCGACGGTGCGGTTTCGTGGGGAAATCGCATGGCGAAAATAAAAAGATTCACGCGAGGTGAACAAAGAACTCGTCCACGGTTTGATGAGAACAGTCTCCGCTCCAAACCCTTCTCCCACTCATAAATGTCGAACCTCGTTTTTGATAATACGAAAATGTGGTGAAGAATTGAAGGTCGTGGTTCGCCACTACCCAACACCTTATTTTATTACCGCATCCTCTCGGTATAACTTTGTTTTTGATCTCATGACAAGAATATCCATCACAGGTTAAGTGCGGTTCCAATAGACCAGAGTTTACCCCCAGCTGAACCAAACATTTTCTAGAGCTTGAATCAGTTTGAATCCAGTCACTTTTAGTTCGAAAATCAGTGATTTATGAAGTGGCAGGATTCCAGCTTGTCAAAGAAGATTCATACGCATTCATAACGTCTATCATCGAGATCTACTGTTAAAACGAATCGAAGCAGAAAATCCCAGAGTGGGGAAATCTCCCACAACTAGTTGTGGTCAGCTGAACGAGAATCAGAATTTCCTCTTATCATTTCGGTCTTGGTAACTTATTTACTTTAGGTATTTAGTGCTGAGGGGTCGACCAAAAGCCCTGTGGGTCCCACTTTGTCAGATCGGTCGCCGTCAAACGTTTGATGTGGCTGCACCGCGGTGATCTCCTACAACACCAGTAGGTTTCATCAAATAATGATGGTGTGCGGTTTCAATTGAGTTCACCCCAGCTGAACTGAACATTTTCCAGAGCCGGAATCAGCATTTAACTCGCTGAGGATGGTATTCGCCAAACTTGTGTAGCTGTTTCCTCAAAGTCAACGATTCCAGTTTTTTCGAATAGCTAAATCTATTCATAACGTCATTTATCGGGTTCTACTTTTGGAACGAATCAACCCAGAATATCCCAGAGTTGGGGAAATGATTTCGCTGTTGGCTACTCGTTTAAACGCCCTTTTGAACGAAGAGAGGTTCGCCAAACAGCACTTTGTTCACCAAACTTTGTTCGCTCAAACTCCACTCCCACGCTCTGAAGTGACACACCCAGGATCTTCTCTTGGAACGAATCAACCGAAAAATCTCAGGGTTGGGGAAATCTCTCATAACTGTTCGCGTTCAGCTGATCAGATGTCTTCTTGTCTTCCCAACAGCTCAGTGGGTCCTACTTGTACATGTGACCACGTGTATGGGTGTAGTCACTCGACGTAACTATACTGCGGTGATTCCCGAGAACTGGTCCATATCAGAGTTTGATTCGACAAACATACGGTTTGTTCATAGCGATGGCGTGTGAGGGCTGTTCAAAGCATCAAGTAGAGCATGAGAATAGGCGCTCTCATTCGACTGAACCTTTCTAAACTTTCTCGGAAATCTCCGTCGGCAGCGGCGGTGCGGTAACACAAAGCGCAGTTTGCGGTTCTCGCTCGCTCAGTTCGCCTTTGATTCGACGCGGTCACAGAATAATTGATGATAAAGTCAGTCGTTTTCATCAGCTATTCCCCACCGGAAGCTCGTCCAATGCTCTTAGCCCGCTCAGTCGTCGACGTAACACTGCTTTGCCGCTACGAGTAGGGACTTCAAACTACCAGCCTGGATACTTAAATTTTGAAATTCCCCACCGTCGTCAACACCCTCGCCTCTACGCCCTAATTTTTGAAAATGTATGTCGTAAATTTCATTTAAGTCCGCCATTTCGTGTATGTGTGGTCCAATACGCAGGCAGGCAGAATGAAAACATTGGTTTGAAGCTTATAACATATCCTGGAGGGCTCTGGTATCTCGGCTGGTAGGTATATGCATCAAAAGTTAGTACAATCTCTGCTGGTTCCAAATGTAGATTTGTGCTAAGAAGTGAATTTGAAGTCTTAAACCTAGTGAAAATTATTATAATTTATTGTTAGGTATTAATAATTCGTATTTATTATTAATAATAATTATTAGGTATTAATTATGATTAATTAATACGATATAATTCTGGGGTTTTTAATACTACGTCGGTAATAATTTTTCTATAAAAGAAGTACCTACCAACAAACATTTGAAATTACCTTCATTTCCGTAGCACGAAACGCACCTCAGAACAGCAAACTCGACATCACTTAAGCCATATGATGTTCCAAAGAGCTTGTTAGTATGAAAATGGACCTGTATTTCAACAGTTTGAGTCATGATCGTGTTGTGAGGCACAATCTTTGAGCCGTCATTGTGAACGAACGGCTGGTCGTACAGAGCTGCGGATGGTCTTAAAAAATTCTACGGAACAAACTCTATCTAAATATGAAATAAAAAACATACCGTTTGATGGGAGTTTTTCGAGATATGGAATTTTCAAAATTTCAAAATTCGTTTTGAACCCCTTCCCCTTGACCTAGGGTTATGAAAAGTTTCGAGGACCATTGTAGGGTTGGTCGAAACCCATAAAAAAAATTTCGTAATTTTAACTCAACGGTAACTGGGCAAAGTGGCGCGTACGGCGTACGGCGGACGGACGGATTTTTTTTTTCGATTTTCTGAATCTACGTATCTTGAAACGTAAACCAACAAATTTTGAGGGGGGGTTAAATTTTTTTTTCTTTGGGCGATTCCAATGGTTCATTATCGAAGATAATAAACCAAAACCAATCGCAAATAGTTCAATTGTATGTTATCATATCAATGTGGGCTTTAGCAAATTGAAAACTAAAACTAAAATGTTTTCTTTGAACTTATAAAATTAGGAGCTCCTCAGTACTGAGAAAAATGGTGAAAATAAATTGAAATTTCCGGGGGTTTAAGATGGAGGTTGATCACACGATATAATATTCCTCTATAATATTATTATTCCGCTGATGACCAGCAGGGGTTTGGCACATCGACGATCTTCTTCTGTATTTGCAATAGCGCTGCGAGTACCCAGGAACCTATTGTGGGGTTTGGGTGAACAGGTGACGAAAGGATGCCGATAATGTAGGGGCATCAGTTACGTATCCGTCGAAATGGTTATTTGAAGTTTGGTGGAAACGAAATCCTTATAAAATTTACAAGGATTTCATTTCCACCAACATTTAATGTCAAATCGGGATGCAGGTTGGCGTCGTTGACGAGAAAATTGAACGTGCAGGTCAACTCGAAGAACTCTGCAAATTCTTGACACAACGGTTCATTATCTTCTTTGTACAGATCACCCTTCTGTCTAGATAACTAGGTCTAAATGTCTAGATCCTAAATGTTAGATTAATTATTATTATCAATTATCACTAATTATTAACAATTTTATCAAGTACCTAGTGAAAATTATTATAATTTATTGTTAGGTATTAATAATTCGTATTTATTATTAATAACAATTATTATTAATTATGATTAATTAATACGATATAATTCTGGGGTTTTTAATACTACGTCGGTAATAATTTTTCTATAAAAGAAGTACCTACCTACCAACAAACATTCGAAATTACCTTCATTTCCGTAGCACGAAACGCACCTCAGAACAACAAACTCGACATCACTTAAGCCATATGATGTTCCAAAGAGCTTGTTAGTATGAAAATGGACCTGTATTTCAACAGTTTGAGTCATGATCGTGTTGTGAGGCACAATCTTTGAGCCGTCATTGTGAACGAACGGCTGGTCGTACAGAGCTGCGGATGGTCTTAAAAAATTCTACGGAACAAACTCTATCTAAATATGAAATAAAAAACATACCGTTTGATGGGAGTTTTTCGAGATATGGAATTTTCAAAATTTCAAAATTCGTTTTGAACCCCTTCCCCTTGACCTAGGGTTATGAAAAGTTTCGAGGACCATTGTAGGGTTGGTCGAAACCCATAAAAAAAATTTCGTAATTTTAACTCAACGGTAACTGGGCAAAGTGGCGCGTACGGCGTACGGCGGACGGACGGATTTTTTTTTTCGATTTTCTGAATCTACGTATCTTGAAACGTAAACCAACAAATTTTGAGGGGGGGTTAAATTTTTTTTTCTTTGGGCGATTCCAATGGTTCATTATCGAAGATAATAAACCAAAACCAATCGCAAATAGTTCAATTGTATGTTATCATATCAATGTGGGCTTTAGCAAATTGAAAACTAAAACTAAAATGTTTTCTTTGAACTTATAAAATTAGGAGCTCCTCAGTACTGAGAAAAATGGTGAAAATAAATTGAAATTTCCGGGGGTTTAAGATGGAGGTTGATCACACGATATAATATTCCTCTATAATATTATTATTCCGCTGATGACCAGCAGGGGTTTGGCACATCGACGATCTTCTTCTGTATTTGCAATAGCGCTGCGAGTACCCAGGAACCTATTGTGGGGTTTGGGTGAACAGGTGACGAAAGGATGCCGATAATGTAGGGGCATCAGTTACGTATCCGTCGAAATGGTTATTTGAAGTTTGGTGGAAACGAAATCCTTATAAAATTTACAAGGATTTCATTTCCACCAACATTTAATGTCAAATCGGGATGCAGGTTGGCGTCGTTGACGAGAAAATTGAACGTGCAGGTCAACTCGAAGAACTCTGCAAATTCTTGACACAACGGTTCATTATCTTCTTTGTACAGATCACCCTTCTGTCTAGATAACTAGGTCTAAATGTCTAGATCCTAAATGTTAGATTAATTATTATTATCAATTATCACTAATTATTAACAATTTTATCAAGTACCTAGTGAAAATTATTATAATTTATTGTTAGGTATTAATAATTCGTATTTATTATTAATAACAATTATTATTAATTATGATTAATTAATACGATATAATTCTGGGGTTTTTAATACTACGTCGGTAATAATTTTTCTATAAAAGAAGTACCTACCTACCAACAAACATTCGAAATTACCTTCATTTCCGTAGCACGAAACGCACCTCAGAACAACAAACTCGACATCACTTAAGCCATATGATGTTCCAAAGAGCTTGTTAGTATGAAAATGGACCTGTATTTCAACAGTTTGAGTCATGATCGTGTTGTGAGGCACAATCTTTGAGCCGTCATTGTGAACGAACGGCTGGTCGTACAGAGCTGCGGATGGTCTTAAAAAATTCTACGGAACAAACTCTATCTAAATATGAAATAAAAAACATACCGTTTGATGGGAGTTTTTCGAGATATGGAATTTTCAAAATTTCAAAATTCGTTTTGAACCCCTTCCCCTTGACCTAGGGTTATGAAAAGTTTCGAGGACCATTGTAGGGTTGGTCGAAACCCATAAAAAAAATTTCGTAATTTTAACTCAACGGTAACTGGGCAAAGTGGCGCGTACGGCGTACGGCGGACGGACGGATTTTTTTTTTTCGATTTTCTGAATCTACGTATCTTGAAACGTAAACCAACAAATTTTGAGGGGGGGTTAAATTTTTTTTTCTTTGGGCGATTCCAATGGTTCATTATCGAAGATAATAAACCAAAACCAATCGCAAATAGTTCAATTGTATGTTATCATATCAATGTGGGCTTTAGCAAATTGAAAACTAAAACTAAAATGTTTTCTTTGAACTTATAAAATTAGGAGCTCCTCAGTACTGAGAAAAATGGTGAAAATAAATTGAAATTTCCGGGGGTTTAAGATGGAGGTTGATCACACGATATAATATTCCTCTATAATATTATTATTCCGCTGATGACCAGCAGGGGTTTGGCACATCGACGATCTTCTTCTGTATTTGCAATAGCGCTGCGAGTACCCAGGAACCTATTGTGGGGTTTGGGTGAACAGGTGACGAAAGGATGCCGATAATGTAGGGGCATCAGTTACGTATCCGTCGAAATGGTTATTTGAAGTTTGGTGGAAACGAAATCCTTATAAAATTTACAAGGATTTCATTTCCACCAACATTTAATGTCAAATCGGGATGCAGGTTGGCGTCGTTGACGAGAAAATTGAACGTGCAGGTCAACTCGAAGAACTCTGCAAATTCTTGACACAACGGTTCATTATCTTCTTTGTACAGATCACCCTTCTGTCTAGATAACTAGGTCTAAATGTCTAGATCCTAAATGTTAGATTAATTATTATTATCAATTATCACTAATTATTAACAATTTTATCAAGTACCTAGTGAAAATTATTATAATTTATTGTTAGGTATTAATAATTCGTATTTATTATTAATAACAATTATTATTAATTATGATTAATTAATACGATATAATTCTGGGGTTTTTAATACTACGTCGGTAATAATTTTTCTATAAAAGAAGTACCTACCTACCAACAAACATTCGAAATTACCTTCATTTCCGTAGCACGAAACGCACCTCAGAACAACAAACTCGACATCACTTAAGCCATATGATGTTCCAAAGAGCTTGTTAGTATGAAAATGGACCTGTATTTCAACAGTTTGAGTCACGATCGTGTTGTGAGGCACAATCTTTGAGCCGTCATTGTGAACGAACGGCTGGTCGTACAAAGCTGCGGATGGTCTTAAAAAATTCTACGGAACAAACTCTATCTAAATAAAACTCTTTCAAAATTTCAAAATTCGTTTTGAACCCCTTCCCCTTGACCTAGGGTTATGAAAAGTTTCGAGGACCATTGTGGGGTTGGTCGAAACCCATAAAAAAAATTTTAACGTAATTTTAACTCAACGCTAACTGGGCAAAGTGGCGCGGACGGCGTACGGCGTACGGCGGACGGACGGATTTTTTTTTATTCGATTTTCTGAATCTACGTATCTTGAAACGTAAACCAACAAATTTTGAGGGGGGGTTAAAAAAATTTTTTCTTTGGGCGATTCCAATGGTTCATTATCGAAGATAATAAACGAAAAAGCTGACGGGAGCGATGGAAAACGAGGACCACGAATAAAATCTTCGATAGTTTGGGGAATCAAGAATAAATCGAAAGAAAATCGTTCTTATAAAAAAAGGTGATGTTTAAATGGAGACAAAATTTGTCTCCATTTAAATTGTTTAATACACGTTGAAGACAAAATCGTCCTGTCCATGAGCGGTTGTGGGTTATTTGTTTATTTTATTTGTATTCATTGAGACACTTGATGGAGGATGATGTGAAATACAGTTTTGTATCCTTTTCCCGTCCTCCTCTGGTGAAAACGGAGTTCAAATTTCGCTTTATTTCAGTTCAACATCAGCCCCGAACGAGCGCGTTAGTACTGAAACTTCCGTGGACTACAATTTTCCTCTGTATATTTGCTCCGTCTGGCGATTGTAGACCAACCGCATCGAATCGGAGAAGGATTTATCTTCATGTTCCTCCCAAACACGGTCAAACTGAACTAAATGATGACTTACGATGATCAACGATTAGACAAGGAGTAGGGTGCGGGTCAGAAAATATGATCTATAAGCACGCATAATCGCATTACTCAGAGAGTTATAAATTGCTTGGCCTCTCCGTCAATTGAGACCAAATCATCTGACCACGACTGCGTCGATTTCCCGTTTCCTTGTAACGTTAAATAGGAGTTGAAGTTTTCCCGAGGTATTTTTAAAAAGTTTTTATTTGTTTTAAACGATTTATTGAACCAAAGAATGAACGCAATAGAAAATGGGGTCTCCGCATGAGAAATGAAAATTGAAAAACCCCGATTATTTATGTTATTTGAGTTGCTATTGCACGTAAACACTAGTTCCCATGTTAAAAAAAAAAAAAATTCACAGAGATCGATGATTACAATTGAAATCTGATTGATTTGAATGAAACTTAAACGTACAATGGCGCGCGGTTGTGACGTCACCTAACCCCCCCCCCCCCCCCCCCCCGGCTACCTCGCAAGTTTCAGGAAGGGTGGCTACCGTTTTTGACACGTTGCGGTGGTAGCATTGATTTAATTGCTTCAGCGGTTCTGACGTCATCGCCCGCTTTTCATGAACCTGATTATGTTTCTCTATCCATAAACAATCAGGGTAAACTAATTTTGACGAATGGTTCCCATTTTCACGTTTTTGACGCGATTCTCTATTAATAAAAATTCCAAACAAAAATCATGCGCAGACAAACATTGTACAAACGTGTATTGCTCACGATGAGTTCAATCATTCATCACGCACAGTACAGGTCTCGCTTATTTAGTCCTACCCTCAAGATAGTATCTTATTATATATTATATTTGCGTTCCCCCAAAGTAGTATGGTAGTCGTTAAGTCATCAAAAGTACTCGTAGGTTATTTCATTCAACTTAACAATCATTCTGCTAACCAACACATTTTGAGTGTAATTAATGATAAAATAACACTGATAATTGTATTTTATCGACAACATTGAACGAAAAAGCTGATTTCTCTAAACTTCCCTCTGGCTGACATTGCGCTTTCTTCCCCTGTACCCTTCAAATGGATTGTTACAAATTTTTCGTGCTTTGTGCATTTACAATACAACAAATGAAAGCGCCCAGTGGTCGGGAGAAGTGCTCAAAGGCTCCAGCGTTCAAAAGGCGTTTAACATCAACATCCTCTCAGGCATCGTGGATTCTTAGGGACCAATAAAATATTAGGTGTAGAATAAGTACAAAATCAGTTTAGAGTAGTGAAGCCACCAACCTGTTCGGCCGTTGGGCGTTTTTTCCGGTCAGTGGACGATCTAAATGCTCAACTCCCGAAACAGGTGCACCAATCCATTTTTTCAGCGCATTATCTCGAACTTTTCGGGGTGATGATCAAATTACCACTTTTTTCGGCCGTTTTCGCATGTTGAGTACAAAAGTTACTCTTCAACATTTCAAAAGTTTCAAACTGGTTATAAGCAGCTGCCTCTTGTGCTGCATGACGACCGTCTTTTTGTTCTTTTTCTTTTAATGATGTCACACACGACTCGCGAGGACGAATTCGGTTCGTCTTCCGCTTGTTATAGTTATCAGCCGTCGCCAAGGCACCGTGACACCTTGTTTAACCAACGAGTTAGTTTTGCGCCGCTGATGCGTGAATGGGCACCCCCAGCACCTTCCTCAACCTTTCATGCTCTAGCGATACTCTAATTTCTTCATTTCAACTCGTCGATGTTGAGATTGTTCTTGCAAATGACGGCCATCGGTGCGCAGTGATGTTATCGGAGGATGCGAATCAATTTCGTCGTTTTTCCCACGACAGTTCATTATTTTCGTCTTGATCGTCCTCCTGAACTAGGGTTACCATCTCCTAGGTCAAAATTTATTCATTTACTTTTCATCTTCAAACAAGTAAACTTATTGCAATTAACTGTTAGGTATATGCACAACAACAATGAAGGGGGATCCAGTTCTGCTTGACAATTCCTGCACATATTGACGGACCTGAGCGTCCGAAAAAGTCAGTATTTGTACCCCGTGATGTTCATATTTTGACCTAGCAAACGCCCTCCCGACTTGCTGTAATGCTTGCCCAGGACCATCATCTATCCGCTACCACTCATCGAGGTCTGCACACTCACTGACTACCAATCCACAGCTAATATATATAATATATAACTAATATAATGTGAATTTGAATGATTGTACAGGAGGATGAAAAGTATATAGGAACACATACAGAAATTAAGAAAAACGTTACCGCGTCATCAGCCCGGGAAGAAATCGTATTATGTATACTAATATATTATATATATTTGACCACTGGGGGGGGGGGCAGTACTCGGTGAGTGCCTCTGTTGGATTCGAGACAATACGAGGGACGTAACTTGCAACTTACAGACAAGAGACTTGCAAGCTCCTCGGTAACTATTTCTATGTATAAATAGAATCGGGGGCAGAAGGATTTTGATCGATCGAGTTGGTCGCGAAGGGCGGCAAAAGGGTTGAACGTCCTCGGAAACCGAACTGATATGCGGCGGCGGCGGTTCAACAATATTTTAGTTGTGTTCTATTTTGCGTTGAAATGGCAGTGGAATACGCGTTTTCGGGTGTCTTTGTGAGGACATCGAATTCGAGCTGTGATTGTACATGAGTCGCAATGAGACTCGATTTGCTACTGGTGCGTTACTCGACATGATACGAACTGAATCACTTACGAAGGGAGTATGAACTTATTGTTCTCAGAACCCGATTGAACACTTTCACACTTACAACAATGCACATATATTTACTGATCAATATAATAATTGAATATTCCTAATGAATGTTTTGACTTCGGCTCGATGGGGACGTATGGGAACCATTCGTCAAAATTAGTTTACCCTGATTGTTATAATTCGAGAGCTTTCGATCGAATGGAGAACGATTTTTGTCCGATGAAAACTACAGAAGTTTCATTTCCCTAGCAACGGCCTGGTTGTAAGTGAAAATTATCGTAAAATGTAAGTAACGCTTTTCGAGGACACTTTTTCGTGACAGTTTTTAATTTTAATGTGCCAAAGCAAAGACATAAAATGTGAATTTTCGCGGAAATGATCATTCCCACTTGATCATTCCCTTGCCTCAAAATGTTTTTAAACCTAAATAATGGTTTTTCTAGAAATCAGCTTTTATGGACATATCATTCTTCGTCATTACTCTTCAAATGAGACATGTGTCATGTGCCAACGTTTCGAAGAATTTTTTTCTCCAACATCGGGGCAGTAGTTGAATAGTGTACAAGGTGGAGTTTGACTCCAACGTGAGAAGCTATTGCCTCCAGATCATTTACGTCAAACCTAGTGCGTCAAAACCGTGCGTGAGCGCCTGATCTATGTACGTTAAACCTAGTGCGTCAAAACGACGCGTGAGCGCCTAATCTATGTACGTCAAACCTCGTGCGTCAAATCGACGCGTAAGCGCCTGATCTACGAGTATGTACGTCAAACCTAGTGCGTCAAAACGACGCGCGAGCGCTTATCTATATACGTCAAAATGCTGTTTTTACAGTTACTGTTGGTGCCAAATTTCGTTTTAGCGTTGTTTTCCCTTTGTTAATCGGTTCGGCGTTCATCTCGTCGTTCGCTCCATTGGTACGTATGAATTGTTCATACTTTTTGCGACGAGAAAGGAGCATCGAAAACAAACTTACGAAACTCTGCCGATTCCATATCAACAAATAAAATCACAACACTATTGGATAGTAATTAATCACTTTAAAACCAATTACACAAATACACAAATAAAATAATATTTGTGTAAGATTCGGAGCACACATGTATTCACTCTGATGGCTAAATCAAAACTAACAATAACAAAACGAAATAACGAATTCCAGTAGCCTACACGACCAACTTTGTTTGGATGTAGTATTTAATACTACATGAATTATTTTAATGCAAAATTTGCATTAAAATAATATAATATATTATTGAGATATATTATTGAGATTGAAATATTGAGATTGAAATATTATTTTAATGAAAACAGAAATGTAGGTAACCTCAATCTCAAGCAGTTGATCACAAAACAAGCGGCAGTGTTCACTATATCTATTTATAACATAAAAATATATGTAAGTCTTAGATAAATACTAAGAACAAATACGCAAGAAATCCGTTATAATTCGAGAGCTTTCGATCAAATGGAGCACGATTTTTGTCCGATGAAAACTACAGAAGTTTCATTTCCCTAGCAACGGCTTGCTTGTAAGCGAAAATTGGTTGAAAAGTGGACTAACTAGCCAAAAAATGTCACGCAGAAGTGTCACGAAAAATGTCACGCGGAAGTGTCACGAAATTTTAACGACGATTTTCACGTACAACCGAGTAGTTGCTAGGGATATGAAACTTCTTTCATTTTCATCGGACAAAAATCGTTTTCCATTCGTTGGAAAGCTCTTGATTTATAAATACTATTCTGTATAAATTGATACTATAACTATATAATTGATTTATAACTATATAAATGAACGTTAATTTAACTTAATTTAACATAACATAATTTAATTTATGTTATTAACAGATGTAGTAAACAATGCCGATTGTTTTGTGATCACTTGGTTGTCATGTTGGTTACAGTAGACGCTAAGAAACTGTTCTATAAGTCAATCATCATAAGCGCTGTTCCGCGAGAATGTTGTGTCCTGGAACAGCAAACAGAATAACAAAGCGCGGCTGAAGGGGTCCAGGGGGCGCGCAGCGCCGAGTTTCTTTGTAAATTGGCTCTTATAGCCATGCTGCAAGAATGTGGATTTTTATTAATACAACCTTACATGAACTTATCTGCATTTATTCAAACCTTGGCCGTCTCATTGTTTCCACTATAATACACTTTGCTATTTTGCTAATTAATTTTTTCCCCTGGCCCGAAGATGGCCAGACGCTAGTCTACGCTAGTCTACACCCTCCAAAGATATTGGTAACGTGTGACGAGCGAGATGGTGACTGTGGACTTCGGTGGTCGTGGTGTGTGGTGATGGGGGGTTTTTTGAGTGGTGAGGGGGGGGGAGTCCTTGACCGGCTCATTCCCGAGGTCAACGACCTCCTCCCTCCCCCCCCACCCGCCTCCGCGCCATCCGCTCCCTCCCGCCGCCCCCTCACCACATCGTGTCCCACATCTCGACACCGACTGGAGCTTGCTCGTTTCTTCCGACTGTTGAATCACTCGAGAAATTAGAAAAAAGTTCCAGTCATGCAACATGACCGTAAGAGGGAATTTTCGAACCAGCAGATATTCGTAAGAATAAGTCGACACACCCATAAATTCTACAAATTAAACAGACAGACAATAATTGAGTCAATTATGATGGTGATATCTCATTCCGTTATCAGATTGGTTCAGATGAACCGTAAAGAACATCTCAAGTAACAACCGCTCATTAACTGATCAATTAATTATGTTCGGAAGCTAGTGTTATTATGAGCAAGCTGGTTTGATTAATTGCGATGGGGGGAGGGGGGTGGAAGTTAAAAACACTACACAGACCTGATAATTGCCAACGATAGTAACTTTTAGCTTAGCCTGCCTAGTCTAACTAAATTACCATACAGATCGATCGCAATTAAGACACTTTTCGTAAAGTAAATTGGACAAGATATCAGTGACTGCTTATTCGAGAAGTCTTGTGTCATCATTTGACTCAGCGAGACAATGATTGTGAACAAGATTGCTGCCTAACTCATTTTACGGTAAAGATGAACCGATTATTGCGAAAAATTTTACTTGGCGATTTTTACTGAAAGATCCACGGTTTTTGTGGTCTACAGTAAACTATTTTTTTATCATACCGATGGAAAGCCGAGCTTTTGGACCAACTTTTAGGGTTGCAGTATTCAAGTAACCGGCAGGTTCAGTTAGGCTTACAGACGTCTGAAAAAACCTACATTTCCGAAATGTTCGAGACCTTCCTATTCGGGCTCATTTTTCAATATCTGAATCTTCTTCAAAAAGTTCCATTTAGCGCTAAGGAGGTTGGGAATTTAACGCTTTTTCCAACGGTATAATCACATTTGAATTTTAACTGAAAAATGCTGGACTTATGGCCTTTTTAGTGACTAAGGTTGAAAACGAAAAAAATCTTGGAAGTGATTGCAACCGGTATAAAAAAATTCTTTACTTAAAAAAAAGAAAAATTTTTTTTATCATAAATTAGTTGTAGAATTGATCCCTGGCCCCCTGTATAGATTCTTTGTGTCTTTTGGCAGTGGATTTAGGTTGGTCTGAAAAGGATTTCGGTATAAAAAAGTTATCGGAAATTCGGGATACCTATAACAATTTTGGACCGAGAACAATAGTTTCCTTTTTTTGAAAATTCGCTAAAACATGTGTCCAGTCGCGCAGCAAAACCTAATGAACGAATGCTCAATGCAACCCTTCACTCAACTGTGTCATTTTGAACACTTTACCGTTGTATTTATCATTTATATCATTGTTACATGGATATCGTTGTCACTATTCAGTGAGAGCTGAAGGGAACGATCGAGATCCGGTTGTTTTTTCAACACTTCGTTCATTTAGTTGTTGTTCATTTGTTGTTAACTAAGTTGTTCCTGATAACATTCCCACTTGGTGTCGTTTTGTGCTAATACTTGAAGATTTGTTCAATAAACCGGGTCTCAATGTTCCCTTTCTCCTCTCATTGGATTGTATTAAATAAATTTTATTGTATTATTTTAACACTTTTTTGTTTTTCCTTATTATATTTCTGGTACTACTAGTTAGTTACCTCGTAAGTGAAATTTTTTTTTTTGGGTTTTTGGGTTTTTCGGAACCGCTGCATTCAGCAAAATCTAAGAAAAATCTATCTACTGACACCTCATAACTGCGAAAAACTTCTTCAAATCTTTAAAAGCCTTTGTAGCTCCACAAATACGATCCAGAGAGTTTCCTCGTAAAAAACGTGTTTTGCTTTCTCTGCGTTTTCCCTGTAATATTACTGTAATGTGTCCTGTAGAATAGTAATTATAATTATTATCACAAAAATGTTCAATAACTTTAGTAGTATTCTACAGGACACATGATCGATAATTATTATGAACAAGGAAACTAGTGATAAGTTTAAGCTGAACACAGGATAGGCTAAGGCAAGCCAAACATGTAGTTCAATTTCAGTGTCTATAAATTTCTGTATCGGCTGAGGTCTTCGATTTTTTTCGAGCCATTTCCCAGGATTTAAAATCGAATATGCAAGCTCTTTTAGGGGTTTTATTTCTTTCTAATAAATATATTGAAGTTCCTCTAATAATTATAATGATTTTAGACAATATAATAAATTCTATTATCAATATTTATCATACTTTTAGGGTAAGGTTAGGAACAACATCCAACATCACACATAATTTGATATAATACAATTTATCCTAATCATTTCTCAGTATCAACTTCAACGAAATCCCTATAGAAAATAATCACAAGAAATCCGATGCTTTCTATGATTTGTCGGCATCAACGTTTTGACGTTTATGGTTACTGTAACCCGTGGTTATTGAGTAGGAAAGAAGAAAAACTTGAACAAGAAAAACTTGGCTTTTGGTTTATTATCTTCGATAATGAACCATTGGAATCGCCCAAAGAAAAATTTTTTTTAACCCCCCCCCCCTCAAAATTTGTTGGTTTACGTTTCAAGATACGTAGATTCAGAAAATCGAATAAAAAAAAAATCCGTCCGTCACCCGTACGCCGTACGCCGTCCCCCGTACGCCGTCCGCCGTCCGTGCCACTTTGCCCAGTTAGCGTTGAGCTAAAATTACAAAATTTGGTTTCTGGGTTTGGACCAGCCCCACAATGATCCTCGAAACTTTTCATATCCCTAGGTCAAGGGGAAGGGGTTCAAAACGAAATTTAAAATTTCGACAATGTCATATCTCAAAATATTTAACTGAATCGTGAAATGTTTAGTTCACTTTTGAATGACCTGAAAAATTAAGAATCTTTTAAGACCAATTGGATTTTTTTGCGACCAGCCGTTCGTTCACAGTGACCGCGCAAAGGTTTAGGAAAAACACTAAACTTTCGCGTCGAAAACGGCCGTTATGTGACCCAACCCTCAGACGCCCAGAATAAAACTACCTTTTTTCATCTTCCCGGTAAACTACAGTCTAGAAATTTTAACCGTGAGTCGGGGATAGACCACATTGCAATATTCACTCGGTTTCTCATCTGTAAAATTGTTTAAATAATTCCTTTTTGTAATAATACAAATTAAATTTTGATGATGAGCTATTGACTTGAAATTTTAAAAATAGGTCAGAACTGGATCACAATGCAATATTCACTCGGTTGTTTCTTGTCTGTAAAATTGTTTAAATAATACCTATTTGTTTAAACAAATTAAATTTTGATGATGAGCTAGATACTTGAAATTTTAAATATAGGTCAGAAATGGATGACATTTCAATATTCACTCGGTTTGTAGGACATGGTATGAGTATGGTATGTTATATTCTTGTATGTATGATTTGGTATAATACAGTATGGTATGATAGGAAAGAAATTCGTATGGTATGGTATGAGTACGGTGAGAATATGGTATGGTGCCGATTTGCAATACAGTCTGGTATAGACAGAAGGGTGATCTGCACAAGGAAGATAATAAACCGTTGTGTCAAGAATTTGCAGAGTTTTTATTTGTTTATTAGGTACCTACTCAAATTTTAGACTGACCCCAAAGACATATATCCATGTCAAAAATAGCAATTTACAAGTGAAAACTCCCAAGTGCAGTTTTTCCACCAAAAGCTAAAATTGAATGTCAAATTCTCATTGAGCAAACACAAGTTCTGATAACCAAGGATACCGTAAAACTTTAGATATTTTATCCGCAATCAAGTTATTGCTTCTCCTGTGAGGTCTTGTCACTTACGAGGTGAATCCACTAACGTTTACTATGAGAAAAGTGAAGTACCTACCTATACGATTTATTTACGTTGATTTCTTTGTGTGTTGCAGGTAGGTCGTTTAGTGATGTTGTTTGAGTGAGAATGGTCGACACATTGGTGGCCGGGTCGCCCGGTGAGCCCTTGTACTATGAGTACTACCACTACCAGGACGTACACCTCTGCCCTATGCCACCCCAGGAGTATGGTGAGTATGTTTTTTTTAAATTTGCTTAAGTAGGTACTACGTACATTTGAAACAGTTTCGACAGCCCAACAGCTGAATTCTGAGGGGTACCCAAACTCGACACTATAAGGTTCGTTTCTGCAGACGCACTCGTAGTATATGACTGGGAACATTGGTTTTACAGAGAAGGGTAATAGATAATAATGAAAATAATATGTATTTAAAAAAAATATATATATGCTGTTAGAAAGATGAATATAATGATAGAAAATAAAAAGTGGTCAGTATGAAGAATTGAATAAATAAGGAGCTCCTGGACCAATTTTACCTTGTAATGAATAATAATGAAAATAATATGTATTTAAAAAAAATATATATATGCTGTTAGAAAGATGAATATAATGATAGAAAATAAAAAGTGGTCAGTATGAAGAATTGAATAAATAAGGAGCTCCTGGACCAATTTTACCTTGTAATGAATAATAATGAAAATAATATGTATTTAAAAAAAATATATATATACTGTTAGAAAGATGAATATAATGATAGAAAATAAAAAGTGGTCAGTATGAAGAATTGAATAAATAAGGAGCTCCTGAACCAATTTTACCTTGTAATGAATAATAATGAAAATAATATGTATTTAAAAAAAATATATATATACCTACTGTTAGAAAGATGAATACAATGATAGAAAATAAAAAGTGGTCAGTATGAAGAATTGAATAAATAAGGAGCTCCTGGACCAATTTTACCTTGTAATGAATAATAATGAAAATAATATGCCTTCCCGCATACAAATAGAATAAATAGATTTCTCTGACCGATTTTTGATGAAATTAAAATGTAATTGATTTAAATGGAATTTAAACATTTAATGGATGGTGAAAATGATGAAGATGATGCAGGTTGTGAAGATGGCGAAGGAAATGAAGGGGTTCCCGTGCCGGTCGGTCGTGGTTACTGCAAAATACGAGTAAATATTTAATTGTCAGCATGACTGTAGAGGGGGAAAACTCGGCGAATGGTGACTTGTATCGTTGGTTTTACCGATCTGATTTCTGGATTCTCTGTTCTTGAGGGGATCCACCACACTGACGGAAAAGATGTAATAACCGTTCTTCTAGACATATATCGCTGTTCCGCAGTACAACATGTTACCAGACTTGATGGGGAATGAATTGACGGCAGACCCAAACAAATTTCACCAGCAGACTGCCCAGAGCGGGGCGATGAAAATGGAATGGACATGAAAACCTCCTATCAAGATTGGGGAGAGGGATATGGAGACTTTGGTCACAGACATTATTTTCTAAATCGTCAAAGTGAATAACTTGTTGAGCGAAATAGATTGTAAATAGCTTGTTTAGGGGTTTTCAACAGCGTCAAGGAGAAATTGAACAGCTCGACGTGTTCTGGTAATGCCAGGGGTGAAATTAGCAGAATAAGCTTTTTCTTTCGTTCAGTAGGTTATAATTTGGCGGAGGATCGGATTAGCGGCCGCAGTCCTCGGAAGTGGCTACGATTCGACCACGCGGGATGTCCTGGAACGCTCCAATTTTGGCTCGAGGCAATGAACTCCTCCTGCGGCTGCTTCTTGTTGGGAGATGAACCTTATTTTACGTGATATCACTAGGTCCTTTGTCCCATCAAGCCGCCGAATGACGTTGCTGTTATCGAGGATGTGTAGAATTTTAGGGTTCTTGTGTCCACAAATCCTGGTCGGAGCCTGCTCGCCAAATTTCAAAATTTTCGGTCATGTTTAAAAAGTGCGGCGGACAAATGAATTTTTTCAAATTTTATTATTTTGAATTGTACGAGTATAATAATATTATGTCCCTTGGAACGTAAACCCACCAATTTTGGGAGTCAAAAATGGGGTTTCTGGGTCGATTTCAATACATCATTACCACAAATAATCCACATCATTACCACAAACAAATAATAAGCCCAAAGGTCGCCCAACGTCGTTTGCGATGGAAATACCTTCACGGGAACAGACCCTCAATATAAATTCTGTTTTCCGCGCCGCCTTTCAGAAACACTCAGTGTAAAACGGACATGAAAGGGTTTCAGGTTCGGTTCAGTGGCCAGTTGTGATTTATTGTTTCTCGTATAAATCATGCGAAATCATCTCCCAACTGAAACTTTTTTCAACTCCCACTTCGAAAAAATATATTGCAGAGGTCAGTTCTCGAAGAGCAGTTGAACGGAAAAAAATCGAATGATCGATGTGTGGCGGACGGAAAAGTGAATTTAGAGTCGTCGTGAGTCAGTTATTGAGACGTTTGACGTTACGGATTTAAAAAAATAAAATGAAAATCGGGTTTTCGTCGTTTCGCTTCGTCCTTTCGATAGTCTGCTGAAACGCCGCGGTGACCAATTGAGGGCACGACAGGATTTTAGACGCAAAAAGTGGATCATCCATCAGGACGTTGTATCGTCAAATATGTAGTGAGCCTTAACCTTGCAACTTATTCATCGGATCCGAGTGGCCGCCCTTCTCCTGCCCCACTTCTGGATTGACCCAGACAGCGTCATTGATTACCTTCACCAGGCAACGCCCCCGCCCTTCACTTCTACCCTTCGCTCCCATCGACGCTCCAGTACCCGGTATTCGGATATTGGCGTTTTAGGTTGATCGTTTTCAATAATGGACCATTCGAATCGGCCGAGCAACAACGATTTGTCTCGAATCCTCCCTCAAAATTGGTGGGTTTACGTATCAAGATACGAAAAAACCGAATAGCGAATGGAAATAACAAAATCAACTGTCATGCAGCATTGCTATAAGAGCAAATTTTCGAAGAAATAACTGGTTTTATGTTAAATGTCTTTGTTGTACTGGTTTTTTAATTAATTTTGTTTCCATTTTCTGCCAAGTAACACCTCAGTTTATAGATTTTTCAACGTTGAACACGATGGTAAAGTCAGATCAGAGCAGGTGAAACGAGAATAACGTCTCAAGTAACAACCACGTTTCTTCACCTACAAAGTGCTCCAGTTGGAGAACGGAATAAGACATTGCAATTCTGACGTCACCATCGTGTTCAGCGTTGAAAAATCTTTAAAATGAGGTGCACTTGTCACACTGTTTCACTTTGAGAATTTGAATGGGTAATTTTTCACTCCTTAAAGTCCCCCCCCCCCTTTGAGTGGCCCGACTGTGCCCATCCACGAACTTGAACTTGGCCTTCGGATTGCCAGGACGGATTTTTTGTGCAAATTTGAACGTTTTATCTCAATTCTATTGAGAGTTATGGTCTGGAACGGATGTTGGTATGCAAACTTTTTGGAAATTCGAGTTTTAAAAATATTGGACTGAGAACAATAGCTTCCTTTTCTTCGAAAATCTGCTCAAAATCCGTTCGACGTTCGTTAATTGACCGTTGGTCTCCGAACCAACGCAACCAAATGGTCATTTCATGACAATAACCAGTCGAACGAGGATGTTTGTGAATTGCAACTGGTTGTTCTCTTCTCCGTTCATTGAAATGCGGTCGAATAGTGAGTACAGTCGCCTGTATAACCAGATCTGAGGCTTCCATGGCGACGGCACGATCCACGTTCCATTGTGAAGACATGGGCTGTGGCCACAATAAGGGGCTGCCATATATCTTCCCCGTGTATGGGAGGACTTATAATGGGTCGTTCGGAAAATAAATACCTTTCCCAAATAATAGCGCGCGGGAGGTGAAGTACGCGCATTCTTGAGCCTTGAAACAGACGGCCCGCAATCTTTAGAAGGTTCACTCCTGAAAGGATTCGCTTCCTTCCAATATTTTCAAACTCTTGAATCTCACGGAGAAGAAGGATCAACAATGATGAATTTTGGTTTATGGAACGAAATCGTAGTTTTAATTGAAAATTGACAACTCCAATTCGATGATGTTGAAAACGTCACACCTCAGAATCATCAAACATAACGTTACAGGTAACTGTAACAGTTACAGGTAACTGTAGGTCGACAGTTCTTCATAAATTCGCTGTACAAGGAAACCCGATACCTAGGACTTGAAAATCTCGCACATCAAAGTTCTTAGAGCAGAACTTGGACGGCTGATTCCACTCTGCCGAATTGTCAGAAGCTTTATGACACCCAAATTTAAGAAACAGTTTTACTATGCTCTTGTGCAGTCCATAGGAATGACAATCCATAGTTCTCAGAATTACTGTTTAATAATTTGTTGATATTAGAGCTTTATCAAGAATTACATCTCAACAGTAATTTTTGTTTTATATTATATAATGATTTATTACGTTTAAACAAAACACGTATACCCAGAAAGGAATTGTAAGGCTTTGTTTTCTTTTTTTTCCTAAAAAAATACAATGAAAAATACTGTACAATTCAACTTATAAAAATTACAAAACGTCATAAAAATAATGAATAGATTCGCAACTTTTTTAAAAAAAAAATGCAATCATTGTCGTTCTGCATTGGAGTCTGCGTCAGACTCGGGGAGCTCTAATTTTTTGATTATTTTCTTCAGGCAATCTTCCCCAGTCTTTTTCTTAATCAAAAAACGTAGAACGTTGCCATACCTAGCATCCTTTTCACAAATAGAAAGAAATAGGAAATAGAAGAGTTGGATTTTTTTTCTTTTTTCGTTTAACTAGAACCAAATTTTTAAGCCCTTAACAACATGTACCTATTATGATGTAACCATGTCAATAATTATCTCAAATTATGTCTAAAAAGAAAAAAATTAACAAGTTGAAATAACTGCAAAACAGAATCGCAAACTGATGAACAAAGAACGACTGAAAGACGGCTTGCTCTAATTCCTTGAACGTATACATTGAACAGGCAAGTTTGGGTGTAAAGTACGTCACTTTAACTGGCTTTGAAATTCAAACTGTTTAGATTCCGATACCCTCAGACATTGTACCTGTCATATGTAGTATTACACACCGTTTAAAATAGTTCATTTTTTCGATTTTGGTCCCCCTAGATTGGCAAAATGACACACTGTGGGCCGGTTAGAACGGCCGAATGGCCGAGTGTCCCATCCCAACTCCCAAGATGATGCTGTTACGATGACATCCTCTTTAGTACCAATGTCAGGGGGAAGTAGATCCACTTACGTCTCCCTCGTCCAACGACAATAACAACCGGCCGAGCTCGTCCTCGTCCTCGTCATTACAGAATACGCAGGGGACTCCATCGCTGAACGGATGGAGAGGAAGTGCGCTCCAATTCACCACTTTGTTCCTTAAAGTCTCGTTTAAGACTCAAGAAATCTCCATTTTCAGATGAATGTTTTGGCAATCGATCGAACGCGGATTTTGATTTATTCCGATTGAATTCAAAACGCCGTTTCTCGGAGGTTTTATAGGGAGTGGTATTGTTGTTTGTACAAATTTGATAGATTTTGATTCAAAGTCATTTCCAATTTAATTTAATCTTTTTGGACGACTGGAGAGAGACTTTTTTTTTGTCAGCAGATTTTCGTCAGCAGTCCGTTGAGATATTTACCTATTTTGTATTCGGTCATTGAAACCCTCAATGCAGTCGACCCTGCGGGCGCGGCTTCGAATCCCAGTGGGACTTGAATTTCTTTTCTCCATTTTTACCGTTCGATGCCATCTCTAACGGTCAGTACCTAGTTCTTTTCCATGTGAAGACAAAAACTCATATTCTGGCGCTTGTTTTGTCTGTTGTCGAACAAGCCACAACTATCGCGGTGGCACACAGTGGTCGGAAAACCGATTTAATGGGAGCGAAATTATCTGAATACGGATTCTTATAGGAAATTTTACGGTGAACAAAAAAGTGCTATACCTAAACATGGGGTCTAAAATCATAATGTACCAATAAGAATTTCATTGAGAGGTGACAATCTAGAGCTCCTTGTTGGCAATGCAAGAGGTAGATGCAAACAAATGTTATTGCTGTTGTAAATAATGTATATAATACCATATATAATACCAAGCCTTGGTAATGCGAAATTCGAATGTATATTTGAAAAATAACAGAATCTGATTCCTCATGATAATATCAACGATAATAAAACGAACTCAACAGTGTAATTACACAATAGGTGAAACACCGTTTTGCAGCACTGAAACAGTTGAAACACAATAAGTTGCAGGTAGTAGTAGACGATTTCGGTGTTATACCTCTACAGGACCATCACTGAAAAGATCCATAAAAGGATCTTGCTTTGAATGAGTCCAGTTTACTTTTAGCAGATTGAAAGTTTCGTAGGGTATGAAAAAAAATTGTCTCCATGTATCATTCTTCTAAATACCATCAAATGTTTTTAAAATATTTTTCTGCATGAAATATGTTTGTTACTTACCTATTTGGGTAGACAACGTAACTTTCATTATTTGTCATATTTCCTCTCAAATAAGACGATATAATTTGTTACATTTCTTTTGTTACCTTTTCTTTATCTCAAAACGAAGGAATATAATGAAATTTCCTCAAATATAATCTGCATCAATAAGCTCCTCCTCTGACACACCGTAAGGTCCCTCTTCCATTTCACGCCAATTTCCCTCTTAGAGTAAACCCCGGTTTTAATTAAATCACCATTCCGAAATCCAACCCGCTGGACCGCATTTAATTAAAAGGGCTGGTCACGTTTCAAACCCACAATTTTTCCCATTTTACTTTCTCTAAATACGAATTAGGCCGCTGAAAGCTCAGCTTTTTTTTCTTGTCCCTTTTTTCGTGGTTTTGGCTCCCAAGATTTGCGTCATTCGTTGCCCACAAATTCATGGATTTCGACTGGATTATACCATTCAAAATGCTGAAGCTGAATTACTGTAAATGCATCACGCAGCAAGACCCTGTACAATTTCCCCTGTGTGTTTACTAGAATGTTTGTACGTGCAAATTACCTAGTGGTTGGAGCGCGATTGAACCTAAAATTACCTACTTAAACTAAAAGTACGGCTCATCTGAGGTATGCTGTGCCTACCTGCTACCTACATGCACCCCAGTCTGAAAGTACATGCAGCAGATGATACGTGGCATCGTCAGAGTGGGCCCCAGGTAGGGATGCAAAACGATTATCGATTAATCGGATGATCGATTATAATCATTATAATTATGATCATTATAATTATAATCATCATAATCGATTATAATTATTTGACCCCTGATTAATCGATGTATAGCTACTGATTATTTGTATTAATCGATTATTCTATTTTATTAACCGTTTTCCGAATACAACAGGATTTTGAAAGAGCATAAGCATGGAAGAAGGAGGTTTCCTTCATCCATGGAGGTAGTTACAATCCCCCGAAAAACAACTCCGTTGTAAAAACACCACCTCAGCCACAAAAAGGATTGATATCCATTTTGCCTGCCAGCCACGTATATAGGATGCTCGGTGCTTCGCACCTCGCTGTTGAGTGTGCATATAGAAACCTGATCCTCCTACCCCTAACCGCCACCACCTATGTTTTCCTGTTCCCTGACTTCTTCCCACAACCCCCCTTTCACCCTCCTCTGTTTGTCTGTTGCATCTGCAGGGAGCTTTTGCTTCTCTCAATGCTGTTGGCGGTAGCTTTTTGCCAGATGAACACGGCTGAATTGGAGCATAACTTCACTGTAGTTGTACCACCACTGATTACTCGTGACTTATATCACTCTTAGATACCGCGCATTCGCGATGTCAGCCAGCCTGAAATCACACATTACTTGACTGTTGAACCACCACTAAGTACTCATCACCACCACTACTACCTGTATCATCTAATTCTCAGAAGCCTCGCAAAAACAATATTCCCAACGTAGTTTGACAATATTGACGAAGTTTGACAATATTCCAAACGTAAGTTTGAGACCAGAGAGGCATCATATCGAATTTATTACACATTTACAGCGATCAATTTCCATTTATGAAACCCGTGCATTCATGCAGAAGAAGAGCGAATATTGCTGATTTGGAACGGTCTAGAGTTAGAGTAAATGACTTTGGATCCATAAGACAAGTATCGCGGCTTTCGAACTTGTCTGCAGTAGGCGGATGCGGATCTCGATGTGGAAAATACTCCAATTACCGAGGTCCAAACGAGGTTTCACTTCCACTGGCCGCCGTGGGGTCACCAGGTGAGGGAAGTAACCGAAGGGGGATTTGCCTTGAAAGCTCGAAACCGGATGAGCCTGAAACCACTTTTTCTTCGTAAAGGCTGCAGCAGGGGCATTCGACGTTCAACAAGGAATGTGTTTGAAGGAACAATGACAGACCATGTCTTGGTGAATATCAAGTGGCGTTGATGTGGAGACTGAAGAAAGAAAACGGTCGGAATCGACAGTTCGAAGAGAACTTCATGATCAGCACATTGAACTGACCAACTCGAACTGACCATCGAAAATCTGGGAATAATGTGCTTGTCAACATCCTCAAAGTTCTTGTTTGTATTTCATGCAAATTCAGCGAAGACTTCGTTCACAGTGAACGAAGCCGTCCAACGCGAAATGAACTCAAGCAGGCCATCACACAAAAGGTGATGTTTTCCCTCTGTTGCCACCTTAAAAACCATCTATTAAAGGCTACAAAATCTTCTCTCCCCAGACGTCCGTCCAAATCTTCAGTCTTTTGTTTTAGTAATGGCCCACTAAACTCGATCACCACTGTGCCATACTGTTGTAAATCACTCACGAAAGCCCAGTCTCAACGTCATCATTTTTCCCAGATCCGTTTTCTTTCCCGATTTAGATTCACGTTCCTTGCTTACTCTTCGTTTTCATGTCGAGATTTTAGGAGACGCAGACTGTGCAATGTTGAGCCTCAGCAACTGAGAGCAGCAGCATGAGGGCAGATCACAGCAGCTTCACTGTTACTCATGGGGGGAATGATCACCGTACCCAGGCCATTGATCACTGAAACGAGATAAACAAACATGTATTCCGTTCCATAGTGGTCTTATCCACTATATGCGGGTGATTAACTTTAGCTCGTCTTGTATTTCTGATTCGGATACCACTTTTTGGCGGATGTGCATCCAGTTCCGCAGCCAGTGCGTTGCAATAGAAAGTCTCGCGAACGGGTCAGTTCGCCGGTTCACCTTCCTTTTGATGCTCCGGACGATGGCGGATCTTCAAGTAAAGACCAGTACCGCCCTCGAACTTCGTAATCGGCTCCAGGTCTCCGGTTTTGAAGGCCCAAAAGAAAACCTGCCATTGATGAAGTGTGTGCAGGTTATCGTGCGGGAGAGATCAAGGTCCTCTGGAGCCCCCACCGTTTTCCTTCGTCCATGTTAATGAACCCTGACGGCCTTCGGAAGCTTCCAGTGAACGTCCTTGCGATCCGCGGCCACTGCCCCTCAGACTGCGCCCCTCAGATCGTACGATCCCCCAACCTTCGCATTCTAACCGGAATATTTCACTTTCTTATTTCTTCCCTGTCAATTTTCGCTGTCGAATCATTCATGTAATTCTAGGTCATCGATTACATTAAAAATAATAAGTGACAATTCAGAGAGAACACGCCTGATTTTCTTGATCATTCGTTATTTATCGAGTGCATGATGTTTTAGACTAAATCGCCACGCTCCTGGTGTTCCCGGAAAATACTCCTGATCAAAATCTATCCAAAGTGTTTTAAAATACATACTCCTACAGTTACTTTCAAGTTTATTTGGGGCGTTGGTAATCTCGGCCCTAGTCCGAGGGTGGTATTAGTTTACAGCTCCTTAGTTGGTAAACACGGACCACAGTGGTGCCAGAGCGGAAAAATTTGATTTTCGAAAGCGCTCATTTCGATTATCTGGTTTGTGATTCTCACTCTATAAAAGGTAATGGATCTAGGAACAGCATGATTTTATCCCCTGTTTAGTTATCGGTCCAAAATTGTTGAAACTCGAATTTCCGTCAAAAGTGTATACCAAAATCCGTTTTAGACCATCCTGAATTTACTGTCAAAAGACACCAAAAATCATATGAAATAATATCATGATTTTTGGTGTCTTTCGACATTGTGTATATACTTCAAGGGTATTCCCATTAAATAAAGCCCACTGTCAGAATAATGGAAGTTTTACTCTACCTACTCTAAATGAGTGAAGAAAAAACCCTTTAAAACACACGTTAAATCAACCCTTCAAACCCCACGTCAAATTAATGATGATGTTGTTATGGTTATCAATTATTAATAATGATTCATAATATTATAAGGGTGATCTGCACAAAAAAGATAATAAACCGTTGTGTCGAGAATTTGCACAGTTTTTTTGTTCTGACTCGAATGACACAGGTTTCTATGTTAAGGCTCAATAGCCCTTGTATAGTTCTAAAATCAGCCACCACGTAGCAGCACCAAAATGAAGGAAATTTAGATAGGAGATAATTCGAGTTCTATTGAACCGATTTTAGATCTGAAAACGGCTATGGACGTAGAAAGAGCGTAGAATTTTCGGAAATTAGTCGAAATGAGTCTTAATCAAAAATTGAGAAAGTTGCGATCGTTTTTTTACATTTCCAAGCCATTTTTTGAAAAACTGAGGTAGCTCTGCAATGCACTGCATCGTCCTGAGTCCAAAACAATTTTCAGATTTCAAATCGGTTAATTAGAACCGACCGAAACGCGATTTTACGGTGTAGGAGAGGCAAGGGGTGGAGGTGATGAAGGAGAAGCGGCAAGGGGCTGTTCTCTTCGTCGAAAACGATATGGAAAATGGTACAAACACGGTGCGTAATAGCGTGGAGTTTGGACTACGTCCTAACCAAGAGTACCTAGAAGGCAACAAGGCGATGATTTGGGGAACCAGTGAGTGGGGGAAGCCTCACACATCGTCGGGTCCCACTAGGCCCCTCTAGTATATTGAGATTGGTCCCTAATAGGACTATGGTCCCTAATAGGGACTCCCTATCCGCAGCCTTTCTGACCCTCGAAAACATCGAAGTATGCCAATAAGAGAGCCGTCTACATTGAACCAACCATGATACATTATGTTGCTACAATCTGTATACTAAAATCTTCATTTACTGGTATATAAAAGAAGTACCTACTCATCTTCCTGTATATTTTGAAATTTATACTTTCTTCACCCTATCACCAAAGCTTGAAAAAGACAGGTAGTATTGCAATCGGCTTGAAAACCAAATTTCGAAATGACTTCCGAAAAATTCCTTTATCAACCCGTTTCAGAACATTCTAAACAAATTTCTGTGTGTGTGTATGTGATTATGTATGGAAGTCGTCACGATTGCGGCCGGTAGGAAGAATACATTTTTATAATGTAGGTAGTTTCTTCATAATATTTTAATTATGGTTTATAAAATAGTTTTATCGTAATATTGAGATATACTCAATATTATACAATACACCACATTACTAAACAAGTAAACTTGTACAATAATATACAAGTATACTGCACAATATTATATGGTAATAAACAACGCCATTCTTTTGCCCGCTGTTCGAATCAACTTGCAAAGGGAAGTGGTTCCCCAACCTCATTGGGATCATCTAATGTGTTGACGTTTCCAAGGAAACGAATGATGACCTTGGTTTACGTGCTTTGATGCCTACCGGCGCGACGCCCGCCCGTTTGTTGCCCCCTTCTCCCTTGCCGCTTCTCCTTCATCACCTCCACCCCTTGCCTCTCCCATTCCGTAAAATCGCGTTTCGGTCGGTTCTAATTAACCGATTTGAAATCTGAAAATTGTTTTGGACTCAGGACGATGCAGTGCATTGCAGAGCTACCTCAGTTTTTCAAAAAATGGCTTGGAAATGTAAAAAAACGATCGCAACTGATTATGACTCATTTCGACTAATTTCCGAAAATTCTACGCTCTTTTTACGTCCATAGCCGTTTTCAGATCTAAAGTCGGTTCAATAGAACTCGAATTATCACCTATCTAAATTTAGGGTCGATGGTGCAGCCATCTATTGAATTTTCTTACAAGTTTTTTTTGGGCTATTGAGCCTTAATCCATTCTGGAGATAATCAGGGTCTTCATGGTCCGCCAAATTCGACGTTGAATCGTCGACTCTTCTAAACTCGACTTTCGAAGGGAGCTAATGCCCATGCGCTCCTTCTAATACGACTATTCGATTTACGACGGGCGTAGAAGTCGTAGGAAGTCAAACATTCGACGTCGAATAATCGAGATGCAGCAGCGATCGACATCGAATGTTTGACTTTAGACGCCTTTAGCCGTCGTAAATCAAATCTTCGAATAGGACGGAGCCCATGCGCATTGGCTCCCTTAGAAATTCAAGTTTTGAAGATTCGACGGACTATGACATATGACAATATGTCATATATGACACAAGACGTGAGATTATACATTGTATAGACCCTTAAGTATTATCTCACGTCTTTCGTCCTCTTCAGCGCCGTTCGTCGTTTCGCCTCAGGAAGTGACTGGCGGCCTTTTTGTGTTGTTGTTGTTGTTATTTTTTTCCCCTCGTTATTTGTTTTTGTTTTTACTCCTCATCCGCAGCTGTAGAAGTGCCCACTCACGCGACAACGCTCGTCCACGGTCCCTCGGATCCAAATTGAAACTCGTCTTTTTAGCGGCGGACGTCTCACTATCTCGCTCTGGTCTCACTTTTATACATTTTCTTCTCTCCAGTCGAAATAACTAAACTCATTTTCTGTTAAGTACCTATTAAACATTCTTAATTTCGAAACAACAAAGTTATGTGGTTTATGCCTACTTATTGTAGCTTAAAGTATCTTTAGCATCGAAAGACATGATCTGGTGCGTATGAAAGAAAAATGGCTGTATACCTAATACACAGGGTGTTTCAATTCGTGACGTTCACAGGCTAGGAATCGATTCTACAGCTAATTTCAGGTCGACAATGTCCTGTAGCGATTTTGGTTTATTATCTTCGATAATGAACCATTGGAATCGCCCAAAGAAAAAATTTTTCACAAAGACGGCTCAAAGGTTGAGCCTGTCAACACGATCGTGAATCAAACGGTTGAAATACAGGTCAATTTTCATACTAACGAGCTGTTTATGACATTAGTGATGTCGAGTTTTTTGTTCCGAGGTACGTTTCGTGCTACGAAAATGAAGGCACTCGTAATTTCGAATGTTTGTTGGTAGGTACTTCTTTTTATAGAAAAACTCTGCAAATTCTTGACACAACGGTTCATTATCTTCTTTGTACAGATCACCCTTGTGTCTAGATCACTAGGTCTAAATGTCTAGATCCTAAATGTTAGATTAATTATTATTATCAATTATCACTAATTATTAACAATTTTATCAAGTACCTAGTGAAAATTAGTATAATTTATTGTTAGGTATTAATAATTTGTATTTATTATTAATAATAATTATTATTAATTATGATTAATTAATACGATATAATTCTGGGGTTTTTAATACTACGTCGGTAATAATTTTTCTATAAAAGAAGTACCTACCAACAAACATTCGAAATTACCTTCATTTCCGTAGCACGAAACGCACCCCAGAAGAACAAACTCGACATCACTTAAGCCATATGATGTTCCAAAGAGCTTGTTAGTATGAAAATGGACCTGTATTTCAACAGTTTGATTCACGATCGTGTTGTGAGGCACAATCTTTGAGCCGTCGTTGTGAACGAACGGCTGGTCGTACAAAGCTGCGGATGGTCTTAAAAATTTCTACGGAACAAATTCTATCTAAATATGAAATAAAAAACATACCGTTCTATATGAATTTTTCGAGATATGAAATTTTAAAATTTCAAAATTCGTTTTGAACCCCTTCCCCTTGACCTAGGGTTATGAAAAGTTTCGAGGATCATTGTGGGGCTGGTCTAAACCCAGAAACCAAATTTCGTAATTTTAGCTCAACGTTAACTGGGCAAAGTGGCGCGTACGGCGGACGGACGGATTTTGGTTTATTATCTTCGATAATGAACCATTGGAATCGCCCAAAGAAAAAATTTTTTTAACCCCCCCTCAAAATTTGTTGGTTTACGTTTCAAGATACGTAGATTCAGAAAATCGAATAAAAAAAAATCCGTCCGTCACCCGTACGTCGTACGCCGTCCCCCGTCCGCCGTCTGCGCCACTTTGCCCAGTTAGCGTTGAGCTAAAATTACGAAATTTGGTTTCTGGGTTTGGACCAGCCCCACAATGATCCTCGAAACTTTTCATAACCCTAGGTCAAGGGGAAGGGGTTCAAAACGAAATTTAAAATTTCGACAATGTCATATCTCAAAATATTTAACTGAACCGTGCAATGTTTAGTTCACTTTTGAATGACGAATTACGAATCTTTTAAGACCAATTGGATTTTTGTGCGACCAGCCGTTCGTTCACAGTGAGCGCGCAAAGGTTTAGGAAAAACACTAAACTTCGCGTCGAAAACGCCCGTTAGGTGAGTCAACTCCCAGACGCCCAGAATAAAACTACCTTTTTTCATCTTCCCGGTAAACTACAGTCTAGAAATTTTAACCGTGAGTCGGGGATAGACCACATTGCAATATTCATTCGGTTTCTCATCTGTAAAATTGTTTAAATAATACCTTTTTGTAATAATACAAATTAAATTTTGATGCTGAGCTATTGACTTGGAATTTTAAAAATAGGTCAGAACTGGATCACAATGCAATATTCACTCGGTTTCCTGTCTGTAAAATTGTTTAAATAATACCTATTTGTTTAAACAAATTAAATTTTGATGATGAGCTAGATACTTGAAATTTTAAATATAGGTCAGAAATGGATGACATTTCAATATTCACTCGGTTTTTTTCTCATTGCAAACCTGTTCATTGAGTACCCAAGATCCTTCCCTAAAAGACCTGGCAGCGGGAAATATTATTCAACATGGTTTGAAAAGGGAAAAACAAGTTTTGTAAAAAATCCCAATGCTCTAGGTAGTAGTCGATACCAGTGACCAACCTTTTTTTCAGTAGTCGACATGGTTTTGCACTAGTAGTCGACCTACATGTGTTAGAAGTCGACAGTATCACTTGAGTCAGTAGTCGACAGGTTTCGTCATTCCATCGTTTTCGAATTTTACAACATCTAAACAAAATACATTCAACTGTGAATCGGAACTTGAAAATAGATTAATAAGATGTAATAAAGTAGTAATCAGACTTTTTATTTGCAAACAGCTCATTATCAGTCTCAAATTGCAATAAGTACTTAAGTAAAAAGGTATGAAAACTATAGTCGAAAACTCATTGTCAGAAAATTGACATTACAGTTGGGCTTAGGTACCTATTTACATATTTTTTTGACATTTTCATGTCTTTGCTTTGGCACAAAAACTGAAACGGGAAAAATTTGTTCCCTTGATTCACCCTTTCCCTCAGATCACGTCAGAACACAAGCGACCGGCGGGCCATTACGTCAGAGCCTATGACGCACGAGCGTATGACGTAAGACGGCTGGCAGGAGGCCAACAAGTACGTCAGAGCCTATGACGCACGAGCGTATGACGTAAGACGGCTGGCAGGAGGCCAACAAGTACGTCAGAGCCTATGACGCACGAGCGTATGACGTAAGACGGCTGGCAGGAGGCCAACAAGTACGTCAGAGCCTATGACGCACGAGCGTATGACGTAAGACGGCTTGCAGGAAGCCAACAAGTACGTCAGAGCCCATGACGCACGAGCGTATGACGTAAGACGACTGGTAGGAGGCTAACTAGTGCGTCAGAGCCTATGACGCACGAGCGTATGACGTAAGACGGATGGCAGGAGGCCAACAAGTACGTCGGAGCCTATGACGCACGAGCGTATGACGTAATACGGCTGGCAGGAGGCCAACTTTTGCGTCATACGACGAGACCTTTTATGTCTCTGCGCCCCCTCCCACACCCACACCGCGTACCTCGTACTTCATTTTGGTTTATTATCTTCGATAATGAACCATTGGAATTGCCCAAAGAAAAAAAAATTTTAACCCCCCCTCAAAATTTGTTGGTTTACGTTTCAAGATACGTAGATTCAGAAAATCGAATAAAAAAAAATCCGTCCGTTCGCCGTACGCGGCACTTTGCCCAGTTAGCGTTGAGTTAAAATTACGAAATTTTTTTTATGGGTTTCGACCAACCCCTATTGAATGACCTGAAAAATTACGAATCTTTTTAAGACCAATTGGATTTTTGTGCGACCAGCCGTTCGTTCACAGTGAGCGCGCAAAGGTTTAGGAAAAACACTAAACTTCGCGTCGAAAACGCCCGTTAGGTGGGTGAACCTCCAGACGCCCAGAATAAAACTACCTTTTTTCATCTTCCCGGTAAACTACAGTCTAGAAATTTTAACCGTGAGTCGGGGATAGACCACATAGCAATTTTCACTCGGTTTGTCATCTGTAAAATTGTTTAAATAATACCTTCTTGTAATAATACAAATTAAATTTTGATGATGAGCTATTGACTTGAAATTTTGAAAATAGGTCAGAACTGGATCACAATGCAATATTCACTCAGTTTCTTGTCTGTAAAACTGTTTAAATACCTATTTGTTTAAACAAATTAAATTTTGATGATGAGCTACAGACTTGAAATTTTAAATATAGGTCAGAAATGGATGACATTTCAATATTCACTCGGTTTGTATGACATGGTATGAGTATGGTATGGTATATTATTGTATGTATGATTTAGTACAGTATGATAGAAAAGAAATTCGTATGGTATGAGTACGGTGAGAATATGGTATGGTGCCGATTTGCAACACAGTCTGGTATAGACAGAAGGGTGATCTGCACATGAAAGATAATAAACCGTTGTGTCAAGAATTTGCAGAGTTTTTTTATGATGGAAATAGGAATTGTTAAAAAATACTTAACTCGACGATAATTTGATATTTTATATTATGGAACTGTTGAGAGTACAAGTAGATTCAAGATTACGATCCGTATTTACATAATGCTTATTAATATTAGTAAGGAAGAAATGGAGGTTTAAAATATTTGGCTCCCCTTGACCCCTCTGACGTCATTCATTCCTGCCGGTCCACGTACGTCATCCATTCCTGCCGGTCCACGTACGTCATATCCTGTGAGGTGTTCTTGCCGGCGACTTGTCTGACGTCATCCACCCCCTGCCGGTTCACGTACGTCATATCCTGTGAGGTGTTCGTGCCGGCCACTTGTCTGACGTCATCCACCCCCTGCCGGTCACCGTACGTCATCATATCATATGAGGTCTTCTTGCCGGCCACTTGTCTGACGTCATCCACACCCTGCCGGTCCACGTACGTCATATCCTGTGAGGTGTTCTTAGCTGCACCTGTTTGATCATATCTTTTGCCGCAGTTGGTCGCTTGTGTTGCGACGTCATATTATCTGAGAGGCCCGTGGATGAGGTGAATTAAGGAGACAAAATAGACTTTATATCGAATCGAGGTGTTTATTTGAATTCTTCTTCTTAGATGATTTGGCTTCAGACATGCCAGTCATAGCCATTGGATTCGTGATTCAAAGCAACCATAAAGTGGGTACAGCATTCGTACGAGTACGCAACCACAAGGGACATTTTATGTCTTTGCGCCCCCTCACACACCCACACCACGTACCTCGTACATCATTGTTGTACAAATCGTACCTGTGTGTAAACAGTTATTTAAACAATCACGTTAAACACTTAGTACCTGAGGAAATACGATTTTATTGGGGACCCGCCTGTGGGGGAATCGTCGTTGTTATTCACTCATAGCTTCTCTCTAGCGTTCTGATTTGTAAGCCATAAACTAGCATCATATCATATAACGTTGCTTAATGATACCGGCATGGTGTCAAAGCGAACAAAGATTAAAAAAACTAATTATCTGAATTCCTGTGCTGACTCCTCTGTGCACAAACTTGCATCGCTCATTGATCGAAGCAGGTCACAGTTTAAAGACAAACGGACAATTCGAACACGTATAATAAGAATTTTGATGATGGAATAGAGTTCAAAACCATGCCAAACAAAATTAAGTCCTCTGTAGGTACCAGTTTTTGTCTCCATTTTCGACAAACCTAAGCAGCCGTCAAGCTCACTTTGCGTTATCATCCAGAGGTCGTTGAAATGTTTGGTCGACGGGACATGCGATGTGACTGAACTGAGGTCGCTTCCACGTGTAGATTCCAAGTGATGTCGTTCGGGTAATTGAAGACTTTTTCAAAACATTTACGAGATGACGGAGACGAGATACGATTGTGACCGTCACGTTCTGACTTTGCCGGGACGTAGTCGTAGCTGTCGAGAGTGTCTCGTTGGATTCATTAACTGCGACAAGGACGAGTTCATTGTCTACAACGGAAAAGAAGGACCACCACAAAACCACGGCATCGTAATAGCGATGGAGGCTCCGACCATTCAACACACTTCCCGACGGCTGACTGAAGGAAAACGACCAAATTCTGATAGGTACAAGACTTTTAGGGGCGCTGAACATGAGAAACAGTTGGTACGTTTCAACTAGAATCTGAACCTATTTGAGACCGCCAAGTATGCAGAACCTAGAGTACTTATTTATTTTTTGCCGAGTAACACCTCAGTTTATAGATATTTCAACGCTGAACATGTTGGTGAAGTCAGAATTGCGATATTTCATTCCGTTATCGGATTAGATCAGATGAACCGTGAAGAACATCACAAGTAACAATCACGTTTCTTCATCTTCAAAATGATCCCATTCAGAACGGAATAAGATGTCGCGATTCTGACCTCACCATCGTGTTCAGCGTAAAAAATCTCTAAAATGAGGTTTCACTTGTCCGGACTCAATTCTATCGAGTGTTATCGTCGGGAATGACACATACGTAAATATAGTAGTTTTCGGGTGAGGATGACCAACACTAGTCGTTGTTATCATTTGGTTTATTGCAACGTTTCAATCTTGGAACACGATCCTAATCATGCATCCTACAAAACAGAAATATGGGAGAGTTATTATTGTTAAGTATAAATGGGGACTTGGTAAATGGTTGAATGGGTAAATGGTTGACTCACTCGCAAACTAGGTACTCAACTGTTTCCTAGTAAAAAAAAAAACCTCCACTATTTACATAAATATATGTATACACATGAGTTTTGGTGTCTTGGCAGTGAATCCAGGATTGTCTGGTATAAAAAAGTTCAGAAATTCAAGGTTTAAAAATTTACTTATTTATTCAGTATTTTGTACATTTTACTATTTACAAAAGGAAATTATCTTAAGTACAATTATACAAACAACATTATTGAGAGACAATAGGCAAAGAGCCTGTGGCGCCTCACAAGAGAAGTCCCAAGCTCCTCATTTGAACATAAATTAGTATTATACTGACGTAGGTACTTGATTAAATACTTCTATTAAAACTTCTATGACCTAAAGACAAAAACAAAAAGCCTTCCGTTTATCTAACTATACATACATACTGTAAATTATCCTCTCTACAGCCACAGTACCTACCGATTTTAAGAATCCAATTGACAATTTGTCTTTTGTACACATTTCTAGAGCACAGCAGTGCGGATTTTAGGGGGGAGTCAACGGAGACCGTTATTAATTATAATATAAACCATATACCTCCGTAGTAGTTGATGAAGCGGGTCGAGGTGGAACGACATTCCCAATAGGCGAAACCTGATTACTGATTGTACTTTAGTTACGTGATTTGTACTGTAGTTCCGGGTTACGGTGAAATATCAACAACAACTGTTTTATAAATATTTGGCGGGGGGTGAGGACTTTGAATTCCTCATATAACATTTATTTTCTCCAAGTGCGTCGTGTATGTGCCTCCCCATACTACAATGCCGTATTGGAAGATCGGTTGGACCAGCCCCATTATAATAACCTAAGCTTGTCGCGCTGGAAAACTTTCCAGCGTGGTAGAAAACTTACAACAAACTTCTCAGTTTTCGATTAAACAAAATAATTTAATGTGAATTAATGTGAAAAATTTTGGACCGAGAGCAATAGTTTCCTTTCCTTCGAGAATTCGCTAAAACACTGTTTCACAATTTTGTAAATGCGGTGGAGGACTGATGTTGTGACGACTTGAAAGTTGACCGGTTCCTTTCGTCATTTTTCAGGTCCGATGACGGTACCGATGGTGTCGACGAACTCGTCGCCGCCGATCGCGATGCCGGTGCAGGTCCCTCACGGTCACGTCGTCCAGCAGATCGTCGACGAGAGCGGGACGCTGCGTCACGTCATCCTCTCGCCACAGCACCCACCGCCTCTTCTACCAATACCCCAGCACTTCGTAAGTACCTCCGCCCGTTCAATTAGTTTAGAATTCAATTCAATTCAGAATGTTTGTCGTGGGAGGGGGGGGGGGGGTTGTTCATGTAAATACGAGTTCTACAATGTACTTAACATGTACTCAACATTGTTGATATCCTCACCCATGGCGAGAGCTCTATGTGCAAGTCTTTCGAACGAAATACGTTTATTGGTGTTGAATAATTTGAAATCTAATGAAATCCGAACTTCACTGAGAGAGAATGAACGATGAGTGAGTATTCAGTATAATATTCAGCATATTATACTGAATTAACGAAAATAAATGTAAAAATAATAATAATACAAAGAAGAACAATGAAAACACTTTTTTTCTTTCAATAAAGCCATTTACCTATAGTAGGTACATAAAGAAGAGAACCTATTGGATTATTCGAGTCCAAATTTAGGTAGGTATTAATTTGTACTTCTAAAAGTAAGGTAAATTAACTGCTTAGCTTGCCTATGAAGACCAGGAAAACAGTAGCACAAGGGACAAAAACAATAACAAATTCTTGGGCGATTCCAGTGGTTCATTATCGAAGATAATAAACCAAAAGTCAATTAATGAACACTTCCAATAATCGTTTCATAACCAGAATAGCCTTTATTAAAATCTCTGCGAATTCTTGACAACGGTTTATTATCTTCTTTGTACGGATCACCCTTCTGTCTTGATCACTAAAATTATTTAAAATGATAGATTCATTATTTTGAATGAACGAAATTTATCAATTGTTGATTATTATTATTAGTTGAATCAATATCTGTAAACCATCTTTGTCGAATGAGCTGGACCAGTATACGTTAACCCGATCGGCTGCGATTTCTTCGATAATTCGACTTTTTGAATCTACTTAATAACTAGATTTAATGATATCTTGAAACGTAGACCAACCATCAAATTTTGAGGAAGATTGACAAATTTTTTCTTCGGTCGATTCCAATCGTCCATTATTGAAGATAATAAACCAACACAATGTCGTCGATTAGGAGGGCAGTGAAGAGGAAATGTCAAGTACCAGACAAAACAAACAAACTAATGAAATTTTGGGAGGTTACTCTGATGGTGGTTATCTTTTCAGTTCAGCTCTTGCCAGTTCAAACAGAGTGCGTGATCTGGACAGAAAATGGGGTTATTGTGCGCAGAACTTGACAGAAAATTATAAACCTTCGTGGAAAAAATTCGCAGTTTCCTTCCGTGGGAGTCGGTTCAAAACCAATATTTCGGTCAAACTGTGATGGGTTTCTGAGGGTTTCGCCTCCAACATCAAACAGCCGCCCACATAAAAGCTGCGGAGTTGGGAGTTTTGAGGTCAACGGCGAAAATTGAAATGAAAGTGGGCAGCGGTTGTTCGTCTTTTCCTCTGAAATGATTATAAATAACGCGCCGACCGGCATATTGGAGAGGAGTGGGAGTAATGACGTCACAGGTGAAGTTCCCTATTTCTGGATGATGTTCGACGGTTGGGGGCGACCAGACACAACAGGCGGAGAATTTGGCAAAGGCCGCGGCTGAGGGTGCACGTCACGCCGACTCGCTCAATTTCCTGTCGTGACACAGCTGAGGAGGCGGTTCCACATCGCACTGCGAGAATATATCGATATTTTTGACAACCATATCAACAATAACAACATATCAATAACAAATCAAATCATTGATGTCTTTAGGCAACCCCGCGCCCGGGCAAGGCTTCCGCTGCGCCTATAAACCGTTCTGAACATCTGAATTTTGAAACAAAATTTGAAACAAAATATTTAATATTAACATTCGAAAAATGAAAAAATAAACAAACGGAGAGACCCTACGAGCTAAATCACTCGCGACGAAATCGTGGAAACCCATGTTAAGAAAAACAAGAGTATTTGAAAAATCGTCTATCAATTAATCAATGCCGCAGTCCGCGGTACGGCATCCATGTGAATCCAGCTTAATGGTTTGCTAAGTTGTTTCCTTCCCGTGTTTTTGTTTTCGATTCCACCACTGTGAACGCAGACCAGATAGCCCTCTGGGTGGGCGTAATTGGCTAACCTCCCCGGGTTATAGAGGCAACTCAGCAAACCATTCATTACAACTGGGTAATAATCATGAAAATGTAAGGCGTTGTGTGATAATAAGATAAGTACGAGTACATTACAGTGTAATGATTACACGTTTCGTTAAAATTTCATCTTCCTTCACGCAAAATTGAGTTATAATTGAATTGGGTTGCCTCATGCCGCTACTTAGCAAATAATGAATAGGTATTTGAATTATTTTTGATATCTTGGCAAATTTTCCACTCGGGTGGTCCGTCCTTAATAAAACCGCACGCCACATACAGAAGCGCAAATACGACGGCCAAACTCACCCTTCCATTGCGTTGAATCAGCTCGAGTGTGGGGCTCTCATAAATTAAACATCAGATACCGACTGATACATAAAACCGCCAGTTTCCCTCGAGCGTGATTCATTCAAGGGACGGTCTCTCTCTAAAACCGCCCTCTCCAGCGCCGTTGAATATTCATGCGACTCTCGTTCTCTATTTTTTTTATTCCTCAAAAAATCGAGTTCCTTACGGAAATTCCTTCCGTGGTTGTATATACGTCAATACGGCGACTTGATTGCGAAAGACGAGGCCGCCAACGTGATGGACGTTGGTGGTTCTTGTGCCCCATTCTGAAATAGGCGGATGATTTCAGCTCATTGTTGGCAGCTCATAACGTAACGAAAACCAATTATTCAAATTTCCCTCGTCAATAATCTGCCCACTCCTAGAAGTGTCCAAATCTTTTTAACGGCGTTTTCCCTTCATTGTAAATATGAAGGTTTGTACCTCTTTACGAGCTTAACATATTTTTAATGCGAAATTATTTATAGCCATGGTTGTGATGTACCGTTTCTCGATTTATTTGAGTTCACGATTGCTTTTCTTGAAGGTCCATTCGATCTCAATCACACACCTCGATTCGATATGAAGTCTACTTCTTTCGTTTTTCTCGATGTATTTGATTCGACAATTGCTCATCTTGAAGGTCCATTCGTTCATAATCAAATACCTCGATTCGATATGAAGTCGACTTCTTTGGTTTTTCTCGATGTATTTGAGTCGACAATTGCTCTTCTTGAAGGTCCATTCGATCTCAATCAAACACCTCGATTCGATATGAAGTCGACTTCTTTCGTTTTCCTCGATGTATTTCAGTTCACAATTGCTATTCTTGAAGGTCCATTCGATCTCAATCAAACACCTCGATTCGATATGAAGTCGACTTCTTTTGTTTTCCTCGATGTTTATGAGTTCAAAATTGCTCTTTTCGAAGGTTCATTCGATCTCAATCAAACACCTCGAATCGATATGAAGTCGACTTCTTTCGTTTTTCTCGATGTATTTGAGTTGACAATTGCTCTTCTTGAAGGTCCATTCGATCTCAATCAAACACCTCGATTCGATATGAAGTCGACTTCTTTCGTTTTCCTCGATGTATTTTAGTCGACAATTGCTCTTCTTGAAGGTCCATTCGATCTCAATCAAATACCTCGATTCGATATGAAGTCGACTTCTTTTGTTTTCCTCGATGTTTATGAGTTCACAATAATTGTGAACAATTATTGCTCTTTTCGAAGGTCCATTCGATCTCAATCAAACACCTCGATTCGATATGAAGTCGACTTCTTTCGTTTTTCTCGATGTATTTGAGTTCAAAAATGCTATTCTTGAAGGTCCTTTCGATCTCAATCAAACATCTCGATTCGATATGAAGTCGACTTCTTTCGGTTTTCTCGATGTATTTGAGTTCACAATTGCTCTTCTTGAAGGTCAATTTGATCTCAATCAAACACCTCGATTCGATATGAAGTCGACTTCTTTCGTTTTCCTCGATGTATTTTAGTCGACAATTGCTCTTCTTGAAGGTCCATTCGATCTCAATCAAATACCTCGATTCGATATGAAGTCGACTTCTTTTGCTTTCCTCGATGTTTATGAGTTCACAATTGCTCTTTTCGAAGGGTCATTCGATCTCAATCAAACACCTCGATTCGATATGAAGTCGACTTCTTTTTTTTTTCTCGATGTATTTGAGTTGACAATTGCACTTCTTGAAGGTCCATTCGATCTCAATCAAACACCTCGATTCGATATGAAGTCGACTTCTTTCGTTTTCCTCGATATATTTTAGTCGACAATTGCTCTTCTTGAAGGTCCATTCGATCTCAATCAAACACCTCGATTCGATATGAAGTCGACTTCTTTTGTTTTCCTCGATGTTTATGAGTTCACAATTGCTCTTTTCGAAGGTCCATTCGATCTCAATCAAACACCTCGATTCGATATGAAGTCGACTTCTTTTGTTTTCCTCGATGTTTATGAGTTCACAATTATTCTTTTTGAAGGTCCATTCGATCTCAATCAAACACCTCGATTCGATATGAAGTCGACTTCTTTCGTTTTTCTCGATGTATTTGAGTTCACAATTGCTCTTCTTGAAGGTCCATTCGGTCACAATCAAATACCTCGATTCGATATGAAGTCGACTTCTTTCGTTTTTCTCGATGTATTTGATTCGACAATTGCTCATCTTGAAGGTCCATTCGATCTTAATCAAACACCTCGATTCGATATGAAGTCGTCTTCTTTTGTTTTTCTCGATGTATTTGAGTTGACAATTGCTCTTCTTGAAGGTCCATTCAATCAAACACCTCGATTCGATATGAAGTCGACTTCTTTCGTTTTCCTCGATGTATTTTAGTCGACAATTGCTCTTCTTGAAGGTCCATTCGATCTCAATCAAACACCTCGATTCGATATGAAGTCGACTTCTTTCGTTTTCCTCGATGTATTTTAGTCGACAATTGCTCTTCTTGAAGGTCTATTCGATCTCAATCAAACACCTCGATTCGATATGAAGTCGACTTCTTTTGTTTTCCTCGATGTTTATAAGTTCACAATTGCTCTTTTTGAAGGTCCATTCGATCTCAATCAAACACCTCGATTCGATATTAAGTCGACTTCATTAATTTTTCTCGATTTATTTTAGTCGACAATTGCTCTTCTTGAAGGTCAATCAAATACCTCGATTCGATATGAAGTCGACTTCTTTCGTTTTCCTCGATGTATTTTAGTCGACAATTGCTCTTCTTGAAGGTCTATTCGATCTCAATCAAACACCTCGATTCGATATGAAGTCGACTTCTTTCGTTTTTCTCGATGTATCTGAGTCGACAATTGCTCTTCTTGAAGGTCCATTCGATCTCAATCAAACACCTCGATTCGATATTAAGTCGACTTCATTAATTTTTCTCGATTTATTTTAGTCGACAATTGCTCTTCTTGAAGGTCAATCAAATACCTCGATTCGATATGAAGTCGACTTCTTTTGTTTTCCTCGATGTTTATGAGTTCACAATTATTCTTTTTGAAGGTCCATTCGATCTCAATCAAACACCTCGATTCGATATGAAGTCGACTTCTTTCGTTTTTCTCGATGTATTTGAGTTCACAATTGCTCTTCTTGAAGGTCCATTCGGTCACAATCAAATACCTCGATTCGATATGAAGTCGACTTCTTTCGTTTTTCTCGATGTATTTGATTCGACAATTGCTCATCTTGAAGGTCCATTCGATCTTAATCAAACACCTCGATTCGATATGAAGTCGTCTTCTTTTGTTTTTCTCGATGTATTTGAGTTGACAATTGCTCTTCTTGAAGGTCCATTCAATCAAACACCTCGATTCGATATGAAGTCGACTTCTTTCGTTTTCCTCGATGTATTTTAGTCGACAATTGCTCTTCTTGAAGGTCCATTCGATCTCAATCAAACACCTCGATTCGATATGAAGTCGACTTCTTTCGTTTTCCTCGATGTATTTTAGTCGACAATTGCTCTTCTTGAAGGTCTATTCGATCTCAATCAAACACCTCGATTCGATATGAAGTCGACTTCTTTTGTTTTCCTCGATGTTTATAAGTTCACAATTGCTCTTTTTGAAGGTCCATTCGATCTCAATCAAACACCTCGATTCGATATTAAGTCGACTTCATTAATTTTTCTCGATTTATTTTAGTCGACAATTGCTCTTCTTGAAGGTCAATCAAATACCTCGATTCGATATGAAGTCGACTTCTTTTGTTTTCCTCGATGTTTATGAGTTCACAATTGCTCTTTTCGAAGGTCCATTCGATCTCAATCAAACACCTCGATTCGATATGAAGTCGACTTCTTTCGTTTTTCTCGATGTATTTGAGTTCACAATTGCTCTTCTTGAAGGTCCATTCGGTCACAATCAAATACCTCGATTCGATATGAAGTCGACTTCTTTCGTTTTCCTCGATGTATTTTAGTCGACAATTGCTCTTCTTGAAGGTCTATTCGATCTCAATCAAACACCTCGATTCGATATGAAGTCGACTTCTTTCGTTTTTCTCGATGTATCTGAGTCGACAATTGCTCTTCTTGAAGGTCCATTCGATCTCAATCAAACACCTCGATTCGATATTAAGTCGACTTCATTAATTTTTCTCGATTTATTTTAGTCGACAATTGCTCTTCTTGAAGGTCAATCAAATACCTCGATTCGATATGAAGTCGACTTCTTTTGTTTTCCTCGATGTTTATGAGTTCACAATTGCTCTTTTCGAAGGTCCATTCGATCTCAATCAAACACCTCGATTCGATATGAAGTCGACTTCTTTCGTTTTTCTCGATGTATTTGAGTTCACAATTGCTCTTCTTGAAGGTCCATTCGGTCACAATCAAATACCTCGATTCGATATGAAGTCGACTTCTTTCGTTTTTCTCGATGTATTTGATTCGACAATTGCTCATCTTGAAGGTCCATTTGATCTTAATCAAACACCTCGATTCGATATGAAGTCGACTTCTTTCGTTTTTCTCGATGTATTTGATTTGACAATTGCTCTTCTTGAAGGTCCATTCGATCTCAATCAAACACCTCGATTCGATATGAAGTCGACTTCTTTGGTTTTTCTCGATGTATCTGAGTCGACAATTGCTCTTCTTGAAGGTCCATTCGATCTCAATCAAACACCTCGATTCGATATGAAGTCGACTTCTTTCGTTTTTCTCGAGTTATTTGATTCGACAATTGCTCATCTTGAAGGTCCATTCGATCTTAATCAAACACCTCGATTCGATATGAAGTCGACTTCTTTCGTTTTTCTCGATGTATTTGAGTTGACAATTGCTCTTCTTGAAGGTCCATTCGATCTCAATCAAACACCTCGATTCGATATGAAGTCGACTTCTTTGGTTTTTCTCGATGTATTTGAGTCGACAATTGCTCTTCTTGAAGGTCCATTCGATCTCAATCAAACACCTCGATTCGATATGAAGTCGACTTCTTTCGTTTTTCTCGATGTATTTGAGTTCACAATTGCTATTCTTGAAGGTCCATTCGATCTCAATCAAACACCTCGATTCGATATGAAGTCGACTTCTTTCGTTTTTCTCGATGTATTTGAGTTCACAATTGCTCTTTTCGAAGGGTCATTCGATCTCAATCAAACACCTCGATTCGATATGAAGTCGACTTCTTTTTTTTTTCTCGATGTATTTGAGTTGACAATTGCACTTCTTGAAGGTCCATTCGATCTCAATCAAACACCTCGATTCGATATGAAGTCGACTTCTTTCGTTTTCCTCGATATATTTTAGTCGACAATTGCTCTTCTTGAAGGTCCATTCGATCTCAATCAAACACCTCGATTCGATATGAAGTCGACTTCTTTTGTTTTCCTCGATGTTTATGAGTTCACAATTGCTCTTTTCGAAGGTCCATTCGATCTCAATCAAACACCTCGATTCGATATGAAGTCGACTTCTTTTGTTTTCCTCGATGTTTATGAGTTCACAATTATTCTTTTTGAAGGTCCATTCGATCTCAATCAAACACCTCGATTCGATATGAAGTCGACTTCTTTCGTTTTTCTCGATGTATTTGAGTTCACAATTGCTCTTCTTGAAGGTCCATTCGGTCACAATCAAATACCTCGATTCGATATGAAGTCGACTTCTTTCGTTTTTCTCGATGTATTTGATTCGACAATTGCTCATCTTGAAGGTCCATTCGATCTTAATCAAACACCTCGATTCGATATGAAGTCGTCTTCTTTTGTTTTTCTCGATGTATTTGAGTTGACAATTGCTCTTCTTGAAGGTCCATTCAATCAAACACCTCGATTCGATATGAAGTCGACTTCTTTCGTTTTCCTCGATGTATTTTAGTCGACAATTGCTCTTCTTGAAGGTCCATTCGATCTCAATCAAACACCTCGATTCGATATGAAGTCGACTTCTTTCGTTTTCCTCGATGTATTTTAGTCGACAATTGCTCTTCTTGAAGGTCTATTCGATCTCAATCAAACACCTCGATTCGATATGAAGTCGACTTCTTTTGTTTTCCTCGATGTTTATAAGTTCACAATTGCTCTTTTTGAAGGTCCATTCGATCTCAATCAAACACCTCGATTCGATATTAAGTCGACTTCATTAATTTTTCTCGATTTATTTTAGTCGACAATTGCTCTTCTTGAAGGTCAATCAAATACCTCGATTCGATATGAAGTCGACTTCTTTTGTTTTCCTCGATGTTTATGAGTTCACAATTGCTCTTTTCGAAGGTCCATTCGATCTCAATCAAACACCTCGATTCGATATGAAGTCGACTTCTTTCGTTTTTCTCGATGTATTTGAGTTCACAATTGCTCTTCTTGAAGGTCCATTCGGTCACAATCAAATACCTCGATTCGATATGAAGTCGACTTCTTTCGTTTTCCTCGATGTATTTTAGTCGACAATTGCTCTTCTTGAAGGTCTATTCGATCTCAATCAAACACCTCGATTCGATATGAAGTCGACTTCTTTCGTTTTTCTCGATGTATCTGAGTCGACAATTGCTCTTCTTGAAGGTCCATTCGATCTCAATCAAACACCTCGATTCGATATTAAGTCGACTTCATTAATTTTTCTCGATTTATTTTAGTCGACAATTGCTCTTCTTGAAGGTCAATCAAATACCTCGATTCGATATGAAGTCGACTTCTTTTGTTTTCCTCGATGTTTATGAGTTCACAATTGCTCTTTTCGAAGGTCCATTCGATCTCAATCAAACACCTCGATTCGATATGAAGTCGACTTCTTTCGTTTTTCTCGATGTATTTGAGTTCACAATTGCTCTTCTTGAAGGTCCATTCGGTCACAATCAAATACCTCGATTCGATATGAAGTCGACTTCTTTCGTTTTTCTCGATGTATTTGATTCGACAATTGCTCATCTTGAAGGTCCATTTGATCTTAATCAAACACCTCGATTCGATATGAAGTCGACTTCTTTCGTTTTTCTCGATGTATTTGATTTGACAATTGCTCTTCTTGAAGGTCCATTCGATCTCAATCAAACACCTCGATTCGATATGAAGTCGACTTCTTTGGTTTTTCTCGATGTATCTGAGTCGACAATTGCTCTTCTTGAAGGTCCATTCGATCTCAATCAAACACCTCGATTCGATATGAAGTCGACTTCTTTCGTTTTTCTCGAGTTATTTGATTCGACAATTGCTCATCTTGAAGGTCCATTCGATCTTAATCAAACACCTCGATTCGATATGAAGTCGACTTCTTTCGTTTTTCTCGATGTATTTGAGTTGACAATTGCTCTTCTTGAAGGTCCATTCGATCTCAATCAAACACCTCGATTCGATATGAAGTCGACTTCTTTGGTTTTTCTCGATGTATTTGAGTCGACAATTGCTCTTCTTGAAGGTCCATTCGATCTCAATCAAACACCTCGATTCGATATGAAGTCGACTTCTTTCGTTTTTCTCGATGTATTTGAGTTCACAATTGCTATTCTTGAAGGTCCATTCGATCTCAATCAAACACCTCGATTCGATATGAAGTCGACTTCTTTCGTTTTTCTCGATGTATTTGAGTTCACAATTGCTCTTCTTGAAGGTCCATTCGATCTTAATCAAACACCTCGATTCGATATGAAGTCGTCTTCTTTTGTTTTTCTCGATGTATTTGAGTTGACAATTGCTCTTCTTGAAGGTCCATTCAATCAAACACCTCGATTCGATATGAAGTCGACTTCTTTCGTTTTCCTCGATGTATTTTAGTCGACAATTGCTCTTCTTGAAGGTCCATTCGATCTCAATCAAACACCTCGATTCGATATGAAGTCGACTTCTTTCGTTTTCCTCGATGTATTTTAGTCGACAATTGCTCTTCTTGAAGGTCTATTCGATCTCAATCAAACACCTCGATTCGATATGAAGTCGACTTCTTTTGTTTTCCTCGATGTTTATAAGTTCACAATTGCTCTTTTTGAAGGTCCATTCGATCTCAATCAAACACCTCGATTCGATATTAAGTCGACTTCATTAATTTTTCTCGATTTATTTTAGTCGACAATTGCTCTTCTTGAAGGTCAATCAAATACCTCGATTCGATATGAAGTCGACTTCTTTTGTTTTCCTCGATGTTTATGAGTTCACAATTGCTCTTTTCGAAGGTCCATTCGATCTCAATCAAACACCTCGATTCGATATGAAGTCGACTTCTTTCGTTTTTCTCGATGTATTTGAGTTCACAATTGCTCTTCTTGAAGGTCCATTCGGTCACAATCAAATACCTCGATTCGATATGAAGTCGACTTCTTTCGTTTTCCTCGATGTATTTTAGTCGACAATTGCTCTTCTTGAAGGTCTATTCGATCTCAATCAAACACCTCGATTCGATATGAAGTCGACTTCTTTCGTTTTTCTCGATGTATCTGAGTCGACAATTGCTCTTCTTGAAGGTCCATTCGATCTCAATCAAACACCTCGATTCGATATTAAGTCGACTTCATTAATTTTTCTCGATTTATTTTAGTCGACAATTGCTCTTCTTGAAGGTCAATCAAATACCTCGATTCGATATGAAGTCGACTTCTTTTGTTTTCCTCGATGTTTATGAGTTCACAATTGCTCTTTTCGAAGGTCCATTCGATCTCAATCAAACACCTCGATTCGATATGAAGTCGACTTCTTTCGTTTTTCTCGATGTATTTGAGTTCACAATTGCTCTTCTTGAAGGTCCATTCGGTCACAATCAAATACCTCGATTCGATATGAAGTCGACTTCTTTCGTTTTTCTCGATGTATTTGATTCGACAATTGCTCATCTTGAAGGTCCATTTGATCTTAATCAAACACCTCGATTCGATATGAAGTCGACTTCTTTCGTTTTTCTCGATGTATTTGATTTGACAATTGCTCTTCTTGAAGGTCCATTCGATCTCAATCAAACACCTCGATTCGATATGAAGTCGACTTCTTTGGTTTTTCTCGATGTATCTGAGTCGACAATTGCTCTTCTTGAAGGTCCATTCGATCTCAATCAAACACCTCGATTCGATATGAAGTCGACTTCTTTCGTTTTTCTCGAGTTATTTGATTCGACAATTGCTCATCTTGAAGGTCCATTCGATCTTAATCAAACACCTCGATTCGATATGAAGTCGACTTCTTTCGTTTTTCTCGATGTATTTGAGTTGACAATTGCTCTTCTTGAAGGTCCATTCGATCTCAATCAAACACCTCGATTCGATATGAAGTCGACTTCTTTGGTTTTTCTCGATGTATTTGAGTCGACAATTGCTCTTCTTGAAGGTCCATTCGATCTCAATCAAACACCTCGATTCGATATGAAGTCGATTTCTTTCGTTTTTCTCGATGTATTTGAGTCGACAATTGCTCTTCTTGAAGGTCCATTCGATCTCAATCAAACACCTCGATTCGATATGAAGTCGACTTCTTTCGTTTTTCTCGATGTATTTGAGTTCACAATTGCTATTCTTGAAGGTCCATTCGATCTCAATCAAACACCTCGATTCGATATGAAGTCGACTTCTTTCGTTTTTCTCGATGTATTTGAGTTCACAATTGCTCTTCTTGAAGGTCCATTCGATCTAAATCAAACACCTCGATTCGATATGAAGTCGACTTCTTTTATTTTCCTCGATGTTTATGAGTTCACAATTGCTCTTTTCGAAGGTCCATTCGATCTCAATCAAACACCTCGATTCGATATGAAGTCGACTTCTTTCGGTTTCCTCGATGTATTTGAGTTCACAATTGCTCTTCTTGAAGGTCCATTCGATCTCAATCAAACACCTCGATTCGATATGAAGTCGACTTCTTTCGTTTTCCTCGATGTATTTGAGTCGACAATTGCTCTTCTTGAAGGTCCATTCGATCTTAATCAAACACCTCGATTCGATATTAAGTCGACTTCATTAATTTTTCTCGATTTATTTTAGTCGACAATTGCTCTTCTTGAAGGTCAATCAAATACCTCGATTCGATATGAAGTCGACTTCTTTTGTTTTCCTCGATGTTTATGAGTTCACAATTGCTCTTTTCGAAGGTCCATTCGATCTCAATCAAACACCTCGATTCGATATGAAGTCGACTTCTTTCGTTTTTCTCGATGTATTTGAGTTCACAATTGCTCTTCTTGAAGGTCCATTCGGTCACAATCAAATACCTCGATTCGATATGAAGTCGACTTCTTTCGTTTTTCTCGATGTATTTGATTCGACAATTGCTCATCTTGAAGGTCCATTTGATCTTAATCAAACACCTCGATTCGATATGAAGTCGACTTCTTTCGTTTTTCTCGATGTATTTGATTTGACAATTGCTCTTCTTGAAGGTCCATTCGATCTCAATCAAACACCTCGATTCGATATGAAGTCGACTTCTTTGGTTTTTCTCGATGTATCTGAGTCGACAATTGCTCTTCTTGAAGGTCCATTCGATCTCAATCAAACACCTCGATTCGATATGAAGTCGACTTCTTTCGTTTTTCTCGAGTTATTTGATTCGACAATTGCTCATCTTGAAGGTCCATTCGATCTTAATCAAACACCTCGATTCGATATGAAGTCGACTTCTTTCGTTTTTCTCGATGTATTTGAGTTGACAATTGCTCTTCTTGAAGGTCCATTCGATCTCAATCAAACACCTCGATTCGATATGAAGTCGACTTCTTTGGTTTTTCTCGATGTATTTGAGTCGACAATTGCTCTTCTTGAAGGTCCATTCGATCTCAATCAAACACCTCGATTCGATATGAAGTCGATTTCTTTCGTTTTTCTCGATGTATTTGAGTCGACAATTGCTCTTCTTGAAGGTCCATTCGATCTCAATCAAACACCTCGATTCGATATGAAGTCGACTTCTTTCGTTTTTCTCGATGTATTTGAGTTCACAATTGCTATTCTTGAAGGTCCATTCGATCTCAATCAAACACCTCGATTCGATATGAAGTCGACTTCTTTCGTTTTTCTCGATGTATTTGAGTTCACAATTGCTCTTCTTGAAGGTCCATTCGATCTAAATCAAACACCTCGATTCGATATGAAGTCGACTTCTTTTATTTTCCTCGATGTTTATGAGTTCACAATTGCTCTTTTCGAAGGTCCATTCGATCTCAATCAAACACCTCGATTCGATATGAAGTCGACTTCTTTCGGTTTCCTCGATGTATTTGAGTTCACAATTGCTCTTCTTGAAGGTCCATTCGATCTCAATCAAACACCTCGATTCGATATGAAGTCGACTTCTTTCGTTTTCCTCGATGTATTTGAGTCGACAATTGCTCTTCTTGAAGGTCCATTCGATCTTAATCAAACACCTCGATTCAATATGAATTCGACTTCTTTCATTTTTCTCGATTTATTTGAGTTCACGATTGCTCTTCTTGATGGTCCATTCGATCTAAATCCAACACCTCGATTCGATATGAAGTCGACTTCTTTCGTTTTCCACGATGTATTTTAGTCGACAATTGCTCTTCTTGAAGGTCCATTCGATCTCAATCAAATACCTCGATTCGATATGAAGTCGACTTCTTTTGTTTTCCACGATGTTTATGAGTTCACAATTGCTCTTTTCGAAGGTCCATTCGATCTCAATCAAATACCTCGAATCGATATGAAGGTCCATTCGATCTCAATCAAACACCACGATTCGATATGAAGTCGACTTCTTTCGTTTTCCTCGATGTATTTTAGTCGACAATTGCTCTTCTTGAAGGTCCATTCGATCTCAATCAAACACCTCGATTCGATATGAAGTCGACTTCTTTCGTTTTTCTCGATGTATTCGAGTTGACAATTGCTCTTCTTGAAGGACCATTCGATCTCAATCAAACACCTCGATTCGATATGAAGTCGACTTCTTTCGTTTTTCTCGATGAATTTGAGTTCACAATTGCTCTTCTTGAAGGTCCATTCGATCTAAATCAAACACCTCGATTCGATATGAAGTCGACTTCTTTTATTTTCCTCGATGTTTATGAGTTCACAATTGCTCTTTTCGAAGGTCCATTCGATCTCAATCAAACACCTCGATTCGATATGAAGTCGACTTCTTTCGGTTTCCTCGATGTATTTGAGTTCACAATTGCTCTTCTTGAAGGTCCATTCGATCTCAATCAAACACCTCGATTCGATATGAAGTCGACTTCTTTCGTTTTCCTCGATGTATTTGAGTCACCAAAACTCACCAAAACCCCCTCAGCTTTTGGACATTTCAACTGTAAACAAGTCAGATTTGCGTTATTTGCATCTTATTCCGTTATTAGATTAGAGCAGACTTAAGATGAATGGAATATGTGGAAATATGTAATTATGGCGAAATTTCAAGAATGTGTAAAATGAAAGTGGGCTCAAAATGTCTAAAAAGTGTGAAAAAGAGCAGTTCTCGTTGACATTGCTTGTAAATCAATATGTAATTACATACGAATCCGACCCCTACTCATATCTTTCAGTTTAAACAAAGTACAAGCCAGTCACCTAATAGGTTTTCCTTAAATTCACTGGATTTTCATGATCGATAATTCGAAATTTATGAATTTTATAACTACTTACTTGATCGAACCTAAATTATGTCTCAAGTAAAAGTAAAGTAAAAGTAAGTAAAGTAAGCAACCATTTAAGGTTGAATTTCCGTCCGACTGCCGTTTTTAGGCGTCGCGGACGTCATCGGCTGTCCACCTAGGTGGATCAGAATTGTTCTGATGATTTCGCTTACAAAGCTACTCATTGCCTCGCCCCCTTGAGTTGAGAGGGGATCGCCGTACAGAAGCGTGAAAAATTATTCGGACGGGAGACCCACTTACCGACGGTCACCCATCCAAGTAACATCCACGCCCGACGTCGCTTAACTTCCGTGATCTGACGAGAACGGGTTCGTTGCGACGCCTACCCCGTACGGATTTCCATGATCGATAATTCGAAATATATGAATTTTATAACTACTTACTTGATCGAACCTAAATTATGTCTCAAGTATCTACTATTAAGAAAACTTGCTTGCTTGAAAAATGCATCCGGGTGTCTGATTTTTTACTTGATTTCGATTACCAAAACTCATTGACGGGAATGTCCTCTTGGACACTGGAGGAGGTTTTAGCGTCACTATACAAAACCTTGAAGTATCAGGTTTCAGCATTAAATTATTATTATTAATTAGATTCTGCGTCAGTCCTTTTATTCTTCCCAAGTCTCTAGTGGTTGAAGTATATTAGTCTTCACCAGATTAATTTTATGGCTTCAAATAATTGCGGTGTAGAAAATATCTCATATTGACACTTTTTTTCATTATTTTGAAATCAAAACGTTTGTTCTGGTCGTAGGTGTCTTATAACAACCGGTTAAAATAATTCTTTTAGGAGAAAACGGGATGTATTTGAGTTTCTTCTTCAAGTGTGGAGAAAACTCGTCGAGGCGGACAGGAGACAAATCAGGATCCATTAGCGGCAACGCTTCCTGGACAAAAAAGACCCGAGTCGATATTTTATTTCCGCTTCGACCGAAAGTACGAGAAAGCACCAGAGGGAAACCTCATTCTCCCTTCACCAACACGCAACTGACACATACGAAGTCCTTACAAAACACACAAGTTTGCGGAAAAACGCAGAAGTTTCAAAGTGCTCCCGCGGTGGTGTTAACGGAATGAATGAGCTGAGTACTGAGTGGAGGGGCACAACAACAGAAGAAAAAAACCAGAGAGAACAAAATGAAGGAAACTGCGAAACATTCAAGGGAGCTGCAAAGAAACACAAAATACGAGAGCGATAAAACTGGAAGAGAACTCAACTGGGTCAATGTTGGTGTTGTTTTCATTTTATTATTTTGAAAAGAAGCAAAAAGTCGACGAAGAAAACTTTGCAGCTCGCTCGACAGGGAGTAGTGACAATTATCCTGATATTTCCGGTCGCCTTCACCGAGTTTTGCATACAGAGAAACATATCACATGAAACACTGCGGTACAATCTTTGATAAATTCAGGCTGAATATGGTGACCACCTTCGATGATTCAGAAAACCGCTTGTTCAGCATTTCCATTATCAACCCAATACTTGCAATGGGTGGGCGCGAATATGTTACGCGACGAATGTATTTAGTCCAGGAAAAATAATTTTCACCTCGGACATCTAGGAACGCGGTAGCGTTCCGCCCCGCCAAGCAAAGAAGTTGAGAAAACGAACGGTGCCGAGTGCATGTTTACCGGACGTCACGAAACGCGTTTTCGAGGTATCCATATCTCGGCTCCTATTTGACCGATCAACTTGAAAATTAGTATGGGTCTTCTTGGAGTGGATATTAGAAAGCCCTGAAAGTTTCAAATCGATAGGTCTAAAGGGAGCCGAGCTACATACCTTCAAAAACCCGGTTTTTCGGCCTTAGATTGTTCTTCTCCTTCTCCTTCTTCTTCTCCTTCTTCTCCTTGTTCAGACAGGCAAGGCTGGAGCCTCTCCACGTTAACCGATTGACTTGAAATTTTGCACAGAGCTTCATTTAACCTTGAGACAGAGCCTTATATAAGATTTAACCCATTATCTCAACCCAAAAAAGTTTTAGAAACAAAAGAACAGAAACCTTAGGAAAATTCTGTCCACATTGACGAGTCTACAGCCTGGGTAAAAGGACCAATCGACTTGAATTTTTTTACATATCTTCTTTATAGCATGGCTCAGTGCCATTTGAACGAAATAAGCAATTATCTCAACCCAAAAAAAAAATTAGGGACAAAAAAACTGAAATTTAGGGTAATTAAGGCTAATTATGGCCATATCTCGGCTGCTAGTTGACCGATCAACTTGAAATTTGGTATGGATCTTTTTGGTGTGGATAATAGAAAGCCCTGAAAGTTTCAAGTCGCTAGGTCTAAAGGGAGCCGAGTTATATAACTTCAAAAACCAATTACCATGTTTTTCTACTTTATTCAGTCGGTCAAGGCTACAGCCTCTCCACCTTCGCCGATTGACTTGAAATTTTGCACGGAGCTTCGTTTCAAGTGTAGCAAGTGCCTTTTGAAAGATTCAAGTCGATATCTTTAAAGGGAGCCGAGTTATATAACTTCAAAAACCCGGTTTTTCACCCTTACCTGTTCTTCTTCTCCTTAATCAGTTAGGCATTTCCACCTTCACGGATTGACTTGAAATTTTGCACAGAGCTTCGTTTCAACATCAGACAGTGCCTTTTGAAAGGTTTAACCCATTATCTCAACCCAAAAACTTTTAGAAACAAAAAACTGAAATTTAGGCTAATTTTGGCAACTTTGACGAGTCAACAGCCTGGGTAACCGGACCAATCGACTTGAAATTTTGCATAGACCTTCTTTATAAAATGACCCACTTCAACAACAAAAAGATGTGATATCCCCCCAAAAAACACTCCGTGTAAAAATCACCCCGCCTCGCAAATATCATTCTTCAGAGGCCGGAAAAAGTTATGATATCCACTTTCCCCGCCCGCCCTTTTCCTCATTAAGGAGCTAAGTATAATGAAAAGCTTAACCACTTCACAAGCACCGTACCCCTTTCGAAATCTCCCCTTGGCGCTATTGCGAGACGTTTTTATTACTTCCACAAGCAACTAATACTTGTATAAAACGTTAACCACCATCAAGTATTAGTTGCTTGTGGAAGTAATAAAAACGTCTCGCAATAGCGCCAAGGGGAGATTTCGAAAGGGGTACGGTGCTTGTGAAGTGGTTAAGCTTTTCATTATACTTAGCTCCTTAATGAGGAAAAGGGCGGGCGGGGAAAGTGGATATCATAACTTTTTCCGGCCTCTGAAGAATGATATTTGCGAGGCGGGGTGATTTTTACACGGAGTGTTTTTTGGGGGGATTGATAATTACTCGTACCAAGCGGCACCTTTTGCAATATGTTCGGATAGGTACCCTTCAGGATTACGAGAATCTGGAAAAACTGGAGATTTCCTGCGAAAGTTTTAGTTTTTTGCCAAAAAAAGCAGTTACGCAGCCTCTCGGCGGAAAAAGTTATTCGTTCCTTTTTCAACGTACCTACCTATATGAAATTCCCTACAATTTCAGTGGTAGTAAAACTCCGTGGACCAAGTAGAACCCGAGATTAGAGCTCTCTGCAAAAAATACACTTGTAAAAACTAATCGTCCGATTCAAAATTTCGTTTTTGCTTCAGGCTAGTTGATTTTACGTTCAGACACCATGCATGAAATGTTAATCGCGTCCCTTAAAATACCCTTGCCAGCAAACTATAAAAGAAAAAAACTCAATTTTTTGTAGGCCCATTTTTCGCTATATCTCCAAAAATATATTTCCGATTCAAAATTCCTTTATTTTTTCATCTTTTCTTTTTTTCAGCTGGTTAATTAACTATCAGATCTCATATAATATATGAAATTGTGATTGCTTTTAGTTAGTAACTAAACCCGAATCAAACTCCAGTGTTTCTTGACAACATACCAAAATTAGCAAGTTGAGATGAGTACATTTTTCAGATAAATCAAGAGCTTTCCAACGAGATCCAATGTTAAGGATTCTTGAAGAATTTAATTTAGTATCTAAGAATTCTGCTTTCCAATTCAAGAATATGAAGACTGTGCCATACGACTTCTCCTGGGCCTATTTTGGCAATACCTTTTCTTCCCTAGTTCGAAATGATCATTGTATCTTTATAATTCCAGGAGCCTGCCACTCTGTTTCAAATCCGTTTTCAAACGCCCATTACTGTCCAAATTATCATTATTGTGTTTGAATGACATTGTGTGTGATTGCAAAAAAGATTGAAACGAAACGTCTAAAATTAAACGAGAGGTGTTACAACACCGTCCGTTATTGGTAGAGTTCGGTTGTGAATGAAAAACAACTGACTGTACCTAGTTTATAAGAGTTTCATGCAACTGTTTTTTTTTTTTTTTTTTTTTTTTTTTTTTTTTTTTAATGAAAATAGCTATAACTCCCAACTCCATTCAAACCGTTCATCTCATAAAGTTTCGTTAACTGAGTGCTCTTCAAAATTGAAGACTGCATAAATACCGATCGCCACTGAATAGGCCACTCCTCTTCAAACTACTGGTTTATTGCTTACGCGATGAGATGTCAAAGCGGATAGTGCAGGCAGTCCTCAGCGTACAGGACACTTTTACTACTGCAGCGACCTTCGCTGATTGCGCGACGCTTGCCAATTGGCTGATGATGATTGTGGATAATTATCCACGCAAAGAGCAAAGTGGGTGAAGGATCGGCCTCAAGAGCACAATGTTCGTTGTACGAGCGTGAAAACTGTTCAAATGAGTGAAAAACAGACTTCAACTCCCACGATAAAACGGGGACGATCTCCAAAAGGGGATCTAGTGGTCAACAAGAAACTCCCTCGGTGTGTGGGTTGCTATCGTCAATACAGACCCGAGATGTGTGTTGATGTGTGGGCCCTTGTGTGTCGTACGTCCTTTGTATGTGAGGAAACCGCGTAAACAGCTTAAAAGGGAAAGGAAATCGCAGAAGTGCCGAGCGGCCGACGGCTGTCAACCCCTAAAACTCCTCTAAATACCTCCAACTCCCAGTTCCCTTCGAGCTGTTACCATGGGTCAGTAGCCAAATTGGGGCAAGAACATAAAATGAAATAAAAAAGTAAAAATCCAGTCATGCAGCATGGCTATAAGAGCAAATTTTCAAAAAAATAAGTTAGTTAGTGATTAAGTTAATTTCAATATACTCGTACTAACCTCACTTTATAAATGTGTACTTCAGTCGATAAAGCCAAAAGTGTCTGCGAGGTGATCGCATGCGAGCTGCACGAGCTGAACGATTCGAGTTGCTTGTGCGGAGTCAACTCCCCTGTTGCTCGGTCGAGACACTCGCCCTCCGTACGCGTTTAGTGTTAATGCGGGTTTTTTTTCAAATAACGAAAACTATGTTGTAAGACGGAGAACGTTCGTTCTGATAAGTGACGCACGGAGGAATTTTCTCTGGGAGCGTATCCGATGTAAATCAGCGAGTCCGCACAGCTCACACGTCGCCGTTGGTTCTCTCCTTTGATTGATTTACTGGTCGATGGTTGAAGTGAACGGGATGTTTTCGTTATGCACGAGCAGCGTTCCCAAGGACACTCTTCAGGAATATACAGCCTCCATTTCCCCTCAGACTCCACCGCTTTCGTTATTCCTTGTCAATAAACCGATCTTCCACTCATCAAAGAAAATTATTATCCTGAAACCCGAACGTCAACCGTGTCAGTGGGTCTGTAGGCGCTTCGCTGTCGCACATGTGCGGAATCTAAAAATGCGCACTTGAAGAGTCTTATAAGAAGCTGCCATTCTTGCAGGGCGGCTCATCATTTTCTGTTCGGATCGCCCTTATGTCTAGATCACTGTTCTGTATACAAAATCCTTGTGAGTCCCACAACTACATAAAATACAACCATACAATATAAAGTAAACAAGAGTATTTGAACAAAGTATTTGAACAGTGTACTCATATTTCAGTGGAAATAGAAGATTTTTTCAAATACTCTTGTTTTCTTAACATGGGTTTCCACGTGGATTCAGTTCGTATACAATATAATTTGAATGAGGCAAAATATTGTGTTTGTTCGAGGAGGTGACCAGATGATCATCTCCGAGTCAGAGGGAGTATTTGGTAATTAGCTCACCCATGGGTTCCTGTAACATTGTAACAATCATATAATGATTTATTACAAATAAATGAATTGAATTGAATTGATTGGGTTCCTCAATTTACCAACAATAACTGAGAAGTAACTCTTGTGGGTGATATATACAGAAAATAATAAACCGTTGAAGAGAAATTTTTAGTAAGCGATGATGTCGATGTTACAAAAGTACTGAAACATCTCTAGTTTTAGCGAATTTTTGAAGAAAAGCAGAAAATAATTATTATTCTCGGTTATTTGTTAAACTCAAATTTTGGAAAACATTGTACATATACCAAAATCCTTGTTCCTGACCATCCTGAATCCACTGCTAAAAGACGCAACAAGTTATAAATTATATCATACAATTTTGGACCGAGAACAATAGAACAACTTTTCTTCGAAACGCTAAAATGAAAAAATCTGTCAGGTGACACTCATTTTAAAGGTTTGTCTACGCTGAACGTGATGGTGAAATCAGGATTGCGATATCTCATTCCGTTCTCAAACTGGGGCACTTTGAAGATGAAGAAACGGTGTTGTTACATGAGACGTTTTTCAAGGTTCATCTGCTCCAATCTGATAACGGATTGAGGTATCGCAATTCTCCACATTTATTCAAACGCAATTCTCCGTTTATTCCAAAAACGATTCCTTCACGCTGGCGCATCAACATCAGTCGAAAGGAAAAGACTGAAGAGGGAAACAAGAGCAAAAAGTTTCCTTAGGAATCGAACTTCAAATCCAATCACAACTTTCTGAATACTCATCCAGTAAAAAGTTTTGTCAAGCAGTCACTTTCAACGCTCGTAATGAATACTCCCATCTCAGTCGCTGAACCCAGTGATGCAGCAACTCTTATAAAAGCTGCGGTGAAAGTACCGCTGATCAACCCAAACTTTTCGCCCGGACAGCCGGACCGTGGCCGGACCTTTGTCATGAGCACGGGCGATTGTTTGGACTCACGAAGTTCGCCTCTCCCTGTTGGGACGAAGGAAACAATACAGGAACGAGTTGAAGACAGTGTTTAGGGTTCGGTGGAAAGTTTGAAACCGTCGACCTGTGGGATGATGATTATTGTTGGAATTATACCGAACAGCGGAACAACAGATGCAGGCAGCGACTCGGTTGACCAGAACTTCCAAATGCCATGTTTCAACGTTTTTCCCGAAAATTCATCTAAAATTAAGCAGAAGTTTCTGAAAGCGGAAATTCGGCTACAGCCACTGAACTAAGTACACGTAACATCTCATCGCATCCAATCACCACGAACCCGCTGATTAATGTCAGAGATGAGAAACGCCAAATTGTCAGCAACTCAAATTTCAGATTAAATCTCTATTGCCGTTAGTTTAAAATTATTATAAATGGCACAAAGGCATCAAGATTTGAAGAGACAAAATGTTGATTTGAGAAGGACAAAATATTTGGGGGCATCCGTAGCGAAACAAAAAATCCACTGTCATGAAGCATGTATAAACTTACAAATTTTTCACTGCTTGCTGTTATTTGATGGTTCATTATGTTTGGTTTTGATCACTACTTGAGTCCCAAAACTACACTAAATAATTGGAGTAATGAGCTGGAATTAATGTGTTCGTTCAAGAGGTTTTGTGATATCAAGTTTGATTTTAGTTCTGAAATATTTCGAAATTTTTGTTGAAATGAACCTACTTTAACTTGCGAAGTACACAAAGCAAACCCAATAATCCAGTCATAGCGTCGCGCTGAGCCAAGGCCATTCCAATTCAGTGACTCCATTTCAATTCGCTGTGATCGATTTTGTGACTTGGTCCATATAAATGCCTGCTGTTGGGAATCAGAATCTGATGTTTTCTCACAAGAGTGTGTGGGGTAAGGAAAATAGCACAGTCAGCATCTTCAAACGATTATGAAACTCCCCCTTTCAATAACACTGAGTCTTACTACTCAGTGCCTGGACTACGAAATAATTGGAGCAATGAAGTAAATATTGGATGTTTATAAATATTTGGGTAGTTGGTCTCTTAATTTTTTTTTTTTAGTTGGTTTTTTTAGTTGGTCTCTTAATTTTTTTTTTTTTGGTCTCTTAATTTTTCGATCTAAATGCCAAGCAAATCCAATTATGAGTTATTTACGTATTATTGTCTAGACTGAACTAGAATAAGACAGACACAAACGAATCAAAATACTTATTGTATTGTGATTGTCGCTTTAAGAGTTTGTTTTCTACGTTTAAGGCTAAAGGAAACGGGGCATTAGTGAGATTCTGTGATAAGAGATGGCGCTGCCATCGCGTGAAAAGTTTTCCCAGTTTTTCTCGAAAAGTACTTAACATTTTTTGAATCTGAAAACGGCTATATTCTCAAAATAAGTATTTGAACGCCGGTATCATTGAGTTTCAGCGATTTTTTTTAAATTCAAAAGTTAAATTTTCTAAATTTCCCCCCCTACTTTTTTTGAAAAAATTGCGTACGAGCCCTTACCGTCATGTAATATGAAGAACATTGACACCAGTTGGGATCAAATATGTTCATTATTAGTGACGGAAAGCGAAATTTAGAGCGAACAATGTGGATGTGACCTTGGATTGACATTGCGAAGCGGTAAGTGGCACCTGCACGGGGCCCATTTCATTTTCAGACCTCCGAGATAGTCAAATATGGTCAGACATCCGTAACCTCTCTTTATACTCAAACTAAATAACTAATCTTTCAACAACTGGTGGGCAGGGCCGTAGCGAGAATAAACACCAATGGGCGGTGACGGGGGAGAAGGAAACCGCATTTTCCCAACTCCAAATTTTCCAACCAGCAAATTTTCCCAACTTTCAAAAAAGAAAACCAACAGATTGGTTCCTATGTAATATAATAAATTATAAGAAAATGATATTATATAACAAATAATAATAATATATTATAATATAATATATTATAAGAAAATAAATTTCATTCATTTTCTCACTTGGCTGAATGCTGAATTGGGTATGCACTAGCAAACATAAATTTTGGCAATGATGAAAACTTGATTTGATTTCAATTTTGAAAAACTTTGCCGTCACCATCCGCCGTCCGCGGCAGTTTGGGTTCCGACCAACCCCACAATGATCGGCGAAACTTTTCATAACCCTAGGTCAAGGGGAAGGGGTTCAACACGAATTTTGAAAATTTGAAAATCTCATATCTCGAAAAATTCATAAAGAACGGTACATATGTTTTTTATTTCATATTTAGATAGAGTTTGTTCCGTAGAATTTTTTAAGACCATCCGCAGCTTTGTACGACCAGCCGTTCGTTCACAATGACGGCTCAAAGGTTGAGCCAATCAACACGATCGTGAATCAAACGGTTGAAATACAGGTCAATTTTCATACTAACGGGCTGTTTGGAACATCACATGGTTTTAGTGATGTCGAGTATTTTGTTCTGAGGTACGTTTCGTGCTACGGAAATGAAGGTAATTTCGAATGTTTGTTGGTAGGTACCTACTTCTTTTATAGAAAAATTATAGAAAAATTATTACCGACGTAGTATTAAAAACCCCAGAATTATATCGGTACATTTTATTTGTAATTAATTCATCACCTCTATCATTCAGGTTCTGCACAATGGAACCCAGTCGATTCCAACAGCCGGATATTGTATGAATAAATCATAATTACCTAATAATAATTATTATTGATAATAAATACAAATTATTAAAACCTAACAAAAAATTATAATAATTTTCACTGGGTACTTGAAAAAATTATTAATAATTAGTGATAATTCATAATAATAATTAATCTAACATTTGGGATCTAGACATTTTAGACCTAGTGATCTAGACAGAAGGGTGATCTGTACAAAGAAGATAATGAACCATTGTGTCAAGAATTTGCAGAGTTTTTTTTTATTCGATTTTCTGAATCTACGTATCTTGAAACGTAAACCAACAAATTTTGAGGGAGGGTTAAAAAATGTTTTGACATTTTCATGTCTTTCATATGGCACATAACTCAGAAACCGTTACGAATTGGGCAAAGTGGCGCGTACGGCGGACGGACGAATTTTGGTTTATTATCTTCGATAATGAACCATTGGAATCGCCCAAAGAAAAAAATTTTTTAACTCCCCCTAAAAATTTGTTGGTTTACGTTTCAAGATACGTAGATTCAGAAAATCGAATAAAAGGAAATCCGTCCGTCCACCGTACGCCGTCCCCCGTCCGCACTTTGCCCAGTTAGCGTTGAGTTGAAATTACCTCACAATGGTCCTCGAAACTTGTCATAACCCTAGGTCAAGGGGAAGGGGTTCAAAACGAAATTTAAAATTTCGACAATGTCATATCTCAAAATATTTAACTGAACCGTGTAATTTTTAGTTCACTTTCGAATGACCTGAAAAATTACGAAGTTTCCAATTGGATTTTTGTGCGACCAGCTGTTCGTTCACAGTGACCGCGCAAAGGTTTAGGAAAAACACTAAACTTTCGCGTCGAAAACGGCCGTTATGTGACCCAACCCCCAGATGCCCAGAATAAAACTACCTTTTTTCATCTTCCCGGTAAACTACAGTCTAGAAATTTTAACCGTGAGTCGGGGATAGACCACATTGCAATATTCACTCGGTTTCTCATCTGTAAAATTGTTTAAATAATACCTTTTTGTAATAATACAAATTAAATTTTGATGATGAGCTATTGACTTGAAATTTTGAAAATAGGTCAGAACTGGATGACAATGCGATAAATTATTTTACAGACAAGAAACCGAGTGAATATCGCATTGTCATCCAGTTCGGACCTATTTTCAAAATTTCAAGTCAATATTGTTTAAATAATACCTATTTGTTTAAACAAATTAAATTGTGATGATGAGCTAGACACTTGAAATTTTATATATAGGTCAGAAATGGACGAGATTTCAATATTCACTCGGTTTTTTTTTCTTTTTCGATTTTCTGAATCTACGTACCTATCTTGAAACGTAAACAAACAAATTTTGAGGGCGGGTTACAAAATTTTTTTTCTGTGGGCGATTCCAATGGTTCGTTATCAAAGATAATAAACCCAAATGATGTTGTTTTTCTTTCAGAGTTTACTACGCCGGTATCATGGGACATTTGAAGTAAAATAATTAATTAAATAATCATTAATTAATTATCTTTAATTAATTGAGTTTTTGACCAAACAAGGTACAGACCATATTAGTGTAGGTATCCTAAAAACAATAAAACCATGAGAATCCTTTTACATTGACTAGTTTTGGCCGAAAGTGGAAACGAAATCAGAGCGCCAGTGAAATGAATTGAACAAGGCAGGTAGCAAGGGATGGTCTCATTCCGTCCTCGCTCTGAGACTCAGATCACCCCTTCACGCGGAGGGGATCGCAATGTCAATCCAAGGTCACATCCACATTGTTCGCTCTAAATTTCGCTTTCCGTCACTAATAATGAACATATTTGATCCCAACTGGTGTCAATGTTCTTTATATTACATGACGGTAAGGGCTCGTACGCAATTTTTTCAAAAAAAAGTAGGGGGGGAAATTTAGAAAATTTAACTTTTGAATTTAAAAAAAAATCGCTGAAACTCAATGATACCGGCGTTCAAATACTTAAATTGAGAATATAGCCGTTTTCAGATTCAAAAAATGTTAAGTACTTTTCGAGAAAAACTGGGAAAACTTTTCACCATCTTCCCTCTCACTCGCACACTTGTCGTCCCCTTTAAGGCTGATTTACACGAGTAGAGTAAACGGTAGAGTAGAGTGGTAGAGTAGAGTGTCCTACTTGCACTCTACTCGTGTAAATGTTTTCAGTAGAGTAGAGTTCACTCTACTGACTAGTAAACGGTAGAGTAGAGTACTCTACCACTGTGGTAGAGTGACTCTACTCTACCATCTCCCCCACCACCAGAAATTGGACTCTCCTGTTAACAGCATCCCTCATTGACGTCGGATCAAGGGCGAAACAAGTTCCAGCAGCTGTTTGAAAGCCTGGGGAGGCATCCTCATTGCAAGAGTGTACTCCTGTGGGTCTTCAAACAAGTGTTCTTTCAGCAGAGTGGCTGATGCTCCGTGGGTTTCTCTCCGACCGATCCAATTCCTCACCCACTCCCTTTTTTCTCTCCTTTCCTCCTCCCTCAACATCTCTTCCAACTCATCCACCAACAAACCCGACACATTCAATAAACTTTTCCTCACTTTTCTGATGTTCCTGTTTCTGTTCGCCATTTTTCCTTTCAAAGACCAGATAACGACAGAATTGAGTTGAAAAAACTACCTCTACGCAGCTCTCGGCGACTCGCACTCTACTGACGTGTGAACGACCCAAGGTGAGGACGCGGTATAGTAGAGTATGTGGTAGAGTGGTCGGTAGAGTGAAGAGGACTCTACTCTACCGTTTACTCTACTCGTGTAAATCAGGCTTTAGCCTTAAGTTCCTATGTGGTCATCGTTGACTGATGTGATTACATCTACACTGTGACTCTTACCTATTATTTGCTGTGATAACTTCAGTAATACGCACCTATACCTGTACCATCTTCATCTTCCTCGCAGGTACTTGTGCATTCCATTCTATTTATGAGGGATAACTTTTAAAATTACCTAGAAAAGAGCAGCAAGAGAAGCGAACAAATAAAAAAAACTGCATTGTGACAACTGTAAAAATTTGGAAAAACCTATTTTCTGGATATTAATACTAGAGATTTGGGAAAAACTTGAACTGGAGCTGGTACAGGAGTGATTTTACCAATTAGACAGTGAGATAAGAAAGATGCATGAAGTCTATTTTGCAGGGCCACGATGATGTTGAAAAAAAATCCAAAACTTCAACTAGCTTTTCCCAAAAAACTGTGTTTTTGAGATGTGCCCCAGTAATTACGTGTAGTTATACCAGTGTGATGTGTTGTTTGAATCAGCTGTGTCCCCAGTATGAAATTCGTCCGGAAGTTCCACCGTTTGATTTACGCTCATGTTGACGATTTGTTCACCGGCGCTATCTTGTGGTCTTACAACGCTCGGGTGGCCATGTAAATGAAAACGCATTCATATTCTTGTGAGAAAGCTCTCTATTTTACTCCCTGTATTTGATTGGAGATGTCATCAACTCGTTTGCTATCTAATTATTTATTTCACTATTGTTGTCTTATATTGGTTCGTTTGTTCAGTGTTGATAATATCGGCCTTCGACGAAATATCGATGCAAAACCTGGACCTATACGATATTTACACCGTGATTGTGGACAAATCTTGCATCTAACGGGAAATTCGATTTATGGATTTTTATGGAATCCACAAAACGTTGTGTTCATATCGCAAATTCCTGTCGCGTCGTAAACGCCAGTTACAATCGATAAAAGTCGAATTAAGGATTCCGCGTTGAGGTGGGTCAAGTGAGTTCCTCCTTCTTTTCTCGTTACAGTCTCGCCACATCTCCGACCAATTGGGCTTTCATAATACATTTTTCTACGGAACTTTCCACTCTTTTCAGACAGTTATCCCCCGTACTTTGCCCTTCCATTCAATGTCTCACTTTTACCATTGATTTAGGAGAGGGGATGGTGGAGGGAAGGCATCGCGAAGGAATGCCGACCTAACGGGAACGTTTCGGCTGAGCACTTGATCCTTCTTTTGGGGTCCTCGGGCAACCCCGTTTCACTCCTGCCTGTTTCTGTTTTGACTTCCTCCTCCAAGTCTGTCTCTAGTATTTTTACTTTCTAATAATAATTAGTCAATTGATAATTAGTTATAATGGCAGACAGATCCCTCGGATCCTATAAACTTTCCGCCTGTACAGGTTGCAGTGATTTCTTGAGCCCTCGTCAAGCCCAATGTTCAAAGAAACCCATCAGTAGAATTAGAGAGTAAGTCAGCCCTGAAGGGGTTGCCATTTTTTGTTATAGGCACTTATTTTTTCCTCTTTATTTTGGCTGGTGTAACCATGTGCCACAAATAATATCTCATATCACCAAATTAATTATACCTATGTCAAATTAAAGCACTTGAACAATAATGAAATACTCGAAATTATAAAACTAAATCACATACCTACTTCCAAAAATTTTAACAGTTTTTATATCCTTCTTTAATTAAGTTACCTAATAAACGAGGTAGTGATCCTTCGTGTGCTGCGAGTGTCTCCGATAAGCCACTTTTAGCCAGTTTTAGCCACTTATGTACTCATCCTCTGGGTTCGATTGATTCACCCCAAATTCTATGAGGCCGGTTTATCCTATGATTCCTAACCGTGGTTTAAGGATTGAACCGTTGAATAATTGAGATCCCTAAAGAAGCGATTCATATGCATAAGCCTGGCACAAAACGTATTTCCATGCTTGGAAACACCTACAACTAACGAAAATATCAATTGAGAGCCAAAGAGAGCGATTCACATTGGGAGGTATAAGAATTGCACAAAACGTGTTTTCTAACTTGGAAATACCTAAAACTAACGAAAACGTCCATTGAGATCTAACTAGAGCCATTCATATTGGAATGGGTTGGTAAGATGGTTGATGGCTTATTTTAAACACCTAAAACTAACAAAACGTCCAATGAGATCTAACTCGAGCCATTCGTATTGGAATGGGGTGGTTAGGGTTGGTAAGATGATTGATGGCTTACTTGAAAACACCTAAAACTAACGAATACTTCAAAGAAGATACAAAGAAGATGGACGAGTTGTGCAGTCGTTTCCATTAGTTGCTATTATTTCTCTTTCCTGTGATGAGTTAAGCGATGAATTCTCCAAAAAGAAAGCGCCAACCGAAGTTCGAGTAGCGAGAAAGAGGTTTTGATGACACTCGTGCGTAAATTTACATTGAAAGATTTATCTTTCAATGTTGTGGAGTCTAAGAAATGGAAGGTAAATAACGTTCCGCCTTGGAAAAAGCAAGTCCGATGCTAAAACCGTCACCTTAGAAATCTATCACGGGAGTAACTCGTTGTGGGAGAGTGACTGAAACGTCTTAATTATAGTAAAATATAGTAAGACCTCGGGGATCTGATAGTGCCGCATTATCAAATAATATTGCATAATCTTAACTATAAATGTGTGTACAACCGAATGTTAACCGAACGCGTACTGCATGGCCCGATTCATCCCGAACACTTCCAGCATGGTTTGAATTCTCTGCGGTTTGACCTGAACAAACTTGAGGAACATTGCTGGGGGACCCTAAGGGGATTTATGGTGGTGATTGAGGAGGGTGGGAGTAGCGTAACAGCAGCGTAAGGATTACAGATAACCCCCGCCCCCCTCATCAACCACCTACATCTGCTCCCCCGCTTTCCACTTTCACACTCACTACCACTTTCCACCCACAATTCCAATTAATGTTGTGGAAGTCAGCTCATGAGTGGCAGACAGACATTAATATTGTGCATTTATATCCCCCGCCCCGTTTTATCAGCCACCTAAATCTGCCCCCCCCCCCACCCGTTCGTCCATCCGTCCACAGACTGTCCACCAACGTTTCCTCTTTCTCCCCCCCGCTCCTCATCCCTCAACACTTTGAATTTAAGGGGTGGATAGTTACAGATAACCGCCGCCCTCTCTCTTCAACCACCACCATCTGCCCCCCCCCCACTATCACGCTTCCCCATTCCTCACCCTCATCCACTTTCCACCCACAATTCCAATTAATGTAGTGGAAGTCAGCTCATGAGTGACAGAAACTTGATATCCAACGATTCATTCCACAATTCAATTGAGAGTAGGGATGGCCATCGATAGTCGATAGTATTGAAATATCAATATGTAAATATCAATAGTGCACAGTCCAATAGTATCGGGTATCGATACTTTAGTAACCGATAGTTTCTGACGATATTTTGTTTTATCCGATTTCCAAAATTCTTGAGTCGAATGAAAAAATCCGAGTTTTAGTGTTGTGGATGACCTAGTTGAGCTTTCTACAAATTCCATGGACGTTCTAATCTCCAATGTTCTGCCTGGACAAAATGCCATCAAAATTATTAGGTATCTTAGCAGTGCCTGAAGATATGTTTTGGTTTATTATCTTCGATAATGAACCATTGGAATCGCCCAAAGAAAAAATTTTTTTAACCCCCCCTCAAAATTTGTTGGTTTACGTTTCAAGATACGTAGATTCAGAAAATCGAATAAAAAAACTCTGCAAATTCTTGACACAACGGTTCATTATCTTCTTTGTACAGATCACCCTTCTGTCTAGATCACTAGGTCTAAATGTCTAGATCCTAAATGTTAGATTAATTATTATTATCAATTTTATCAAGTACCTAGTGAAAATTATTATAATTTATTGTTAGGTATTAATAATTCGTATTTATTATTAATAATAATTGTTATTAATTATGATTAATTAATACGATATAATTCTGGGGTTTTTAATACTACGTCGGTAATAATTTTTCTATAAAAGAAGTACCTACCAACAAACATTCGAAATTACCTTCATTTCAGTAGCACGAAACGCACCTCAGAACAACAAACTCGACATCACTTAAGCCATATGATGTTCCAAATAGCTTGTTAGTATGAAAATGGACTTGTATTTCAACAGTTTGAGTCACGATTGTGTTGTGAGGCACAATCTTTGAGCCGTCATTGTGAACGAACGGCTGGTCGTACAAAGCTGCGGATGGTCTTAAAAAATTCTACGGAACAAACTCTATCTAAATATGAAATAAAAAACATACCGTTCTATATGAATTTTTCGAGATATGAGATTTTCAAATTTTCAAAATTTGTTCAAAATTTCAAAATTCGTTTTGAACCCCTTCCCCTTGACCTAGGGTTATGAAAAGTTTCGAGGACCATTGTGGGGTTGGTCGAAACCCATAAAAAAATTTCGTAATTTTAACTCAACGCTAACTGGGCAAAGTGGCGCGGACGGCGTACGGCGTACGGCGTACGGTGTACGGCGTACGGCGTACGGCGGACGGACGGATTTTTTTTTATTCGATTTTCTGAATCTACGTATCTTGAAACGTAAACCAACAAATTTTGAGGGGGGGTTAAAAAATTTTTTTCTTTGGGCGATTCCAATGGTTCATTATCGAAGATAATAAACCAAAATCCGTCCGTCCGCCGTACGCCGTACGCCGTCCGCGCCACTTTGCCCAGTTAGCGTTGAGTTAAAATTACGAAATTTTTTTTATGGGTTTCGACCAACCCCACAATGGTCCTCGAAACTTTACATAACCCTAAGTCAAGGGGAAGGGGTTCAAAACTAATTTTGAAATTTTGAAAATTTCATATCTCGAAAAATTCATATAGAACGGTATGTTTTTTATTTCATATTTAGATAGAGTTTGTTCCGTAGAATTTTTTAAGACCATCCGCAGCTTTGTACGACCAGCCGTTCGTTCACAATGACGGCTCAAAGATTGTGCCTCACAACACGATCGTGACTCAAACTGTTGAAATACAGGTCCATTTTCATACTAACAAGCTCTTTGGAACATCATATGGCTTAAGTGATGTCGAGTTTGTTGTTCTGAGGTGCGTTTCGTGCTACGGAAATGAAGGTAATTTCGAATGTTTGTTGGTAGGTACTTCTTTTATAGAAAAATTATTACCGACGTAGTATTAAAAACTCAGAATTATATCGTATTAATCAATCATAATTAATAATAATTATCATTAATGATAAATACAAATTATTAATAACTAACAATAAATTATAATAATTTTCACTAGGTACTTGATAAAATTGTTAATAATTAGTGATAATTGAAAATAATAATTAATCTAACATTTTGGATCTAGACATTGAGACCTAGTGATCTAGACAGAAGGGTGATCTGTACAAAGAAGATAATGAACCGTTGTTTTCGTTTTCACGAAGTATTTGAGTCGACAATTGCTCTCCTTCAAGGTCCATTCGAACTCAAATAAACACCTCGAGTCGATATGAAGTCAACTTTTTTTCGTTTTCACGAAGTATTTGAGTCGACAATTGCTCTTCTTGAAGGTCCCTTCGAACTCAAATAAACACCTCGAGTCGATATGAGGTCAACTTTTTTTCGTTTTCACGAAGTATTTGAGTCGACAATTGCTCTTCTTGAAGGTCCATTCGAACTCAAATAAACACCTCGAGTCGATATGAGGTTAACTTTTTTTCGTTTTCACGAAGTGTTTGAGTCGACAATTGCTCTTCTTGAAGGTCCATTCGAACTCAAATAAACACGTCGAGTCGATATGAAGTCAACTTTTTTTCGTTTTCACGAAGTATTTGAGTCGACAATTGCTCTTCTTGAAGGTCCATTCGAACTCAAATAAACACCTCGAGTCGATATGAAGTCAACTTTTTTTCGTTTTCACGAAGTGTTTGAGTCGACAATTGCTCTTCTTGAAGGTCCATTCGAACTCAAATAAACACGTCGGGTCGATATGAAGTCAACTTTTTTTCGTTTTCACGAAGTGTTTGAGTCGACAATTGCTCTTCTTGAAGGTCCATTCGAACTCAAATAAACACGTCGAGTCGATATGAAGTCAACTTTTTTTCGTTTTCACGAAGTATTTGAGTCGACAATTGCTCTCCTTCAAGGTCCATTCGAACTCAAATAAACACCTCGAGTCGATATGAAGTCAACTTTTTTTCGTTTTCACGAAGTATTTGAGTCGACAATTGCTCTTCTTGAAGGTCCATTCGAACTCAAATAAACACCTCGAGTCGATATGAGGTCAACTTTTTTTCGTTTTCACGAAGTATTTGAGTCGACAATTGCTCTTCTTGAAGGTCCATTCGAACTCAAATAAACACCTCGAGTCGATATGAGGTTAACTTTTCTTCGTTTTCACGAAGTGTTTGAGTCGACAATTGCTCTTCTTGAAGGTCCATTCGAACTCAAATAAACACCTCGAGTCGATATGAGGTTAACTTTTTTTCGTTTTCACGAAGTGTTTGAGTCGACAATTGCTCTTCTTGAAGGTCCATTCGAACTCAAATAAACACGTCGAGTCGATATGAACTCAACTTTTTTTCGTTTTCACGAAGTATTTGAGTCGACAATTGCTCTTCTTGAAGGTCCATTCGAACTCAAATAAACACCTCGAGTCGATATGAAGTCAACTTTTTTTCGTTTTCACGAAGTGTTTGAGTCGACAATTGCTCTTCTTGAAGGTCCATTCGAACTCAAATAAACACCTCGAGTCGATATGAGGTTAACTTTTCTTCGTTTTCACGAAGTGTTTGAGTCGACAATTGCTCTTCTTGAAGGTCCATTCGAACTCTTCGATAATGAACCATTGGAATCGCCCAAAGAAAAAGTTTTTTTAACCCCCCCTCAAAATTTGTTGGTTTACCTACGTTTCAAGATACGTAGATTCAGAAAATCGAATAAAAAAAAATCCGTACGTCCGCCGTACGCCGTCCGCGGCACTTTGCCCAGTTAGCGTTGAGTTAAAATTACGTAATTTGGTTTCTGGGTTTGGACCAGCCCCACAATGGTCCACGAAACTTTTCATAACCCTAGGTCAAGGGGAAGGGGTTCAAAACGAATTTTGAAATGTTGAAAATTCCATATCTCGGAAAATGCATATAGAACGGTATGTTTTTTATTTCATATTTAGATAGAGTTTGTTCCTTAGAATTTTTTGAGACCATCCGCAGCTTTGTAGGACCAGCCGTTCGTTCACAATGACGGCTCAAAGATTGTGCCTCACAACCCGATCGTGAATCAAACTGTTGAAAAACAGGTCCATTTTCATACTAACAAGCTCTTTGGAACATCATATGGCTTGAGTGATGTCGAGTTTGTTGTTCTGAGGTGCGTTTCGTGCTACGGAAATGAAGGTAATTTCGAATGTTTGTTGGTAGGTGAATGAATGAATGAATGAATTCTATTTATTCCCAAAAATAAATAAATAATACAAAAAAATGAACATTACTACTACTTCTTTCTTCTTCTACTTCTTTTATAGAAAAATTATTAACGACGTAGTATTAATAATTAGTGATAATTGATAATAATAATTAATCTAACATTTAGGATCTAGACATTTAGACCTAGTGATCTAGACAGAAGGGTGATCTGTACAAAGAAGCTAATGAACCGTTGTGTCAAGAATTTGCAGAGTTTTTTTGAATAGGTAGGTAGGTATGTCAATCCTATGATGAGTTAAGATGTAAGAAGTGTAAATAAATTGAATGCTATAATAATTGTACAGTGTTTTTGCTCAACTACCAATAATATTATCAACAACTGAGTAGGTAGGTACTTATTCCTGTTTGAATATGAAATAATATTTCATATTATGTTTAAAAATGAAAACTATAGTCGAAAACTCATTGCCAGAGAATTGACAATCCAGTTGGGCTTAGGTACCTATTTAGGTACATAGGTTTTTAATTGAATGTTTTTTTCAATCGATATTTTAGTAAATATCGATATTTTCCATCAATACTATCGGTTAAAAAAGTATCGATACTGAGCTATACGATAAATATCGTCAACGAGATACCTTACTTCCGATACTATCGAATATCGATATGTAGGCTACCGATGGCCATCCCTAATTGAAAGGCAAATGATTGTGCAACTTCAGTAAATTAAAATACTGCAGCTGTTTGATAACTCACTGAGCAGGCCAAATGTAAGTACCACCATGTGAGAATGTAATTGGGCTTGCCCGTATAATAAAGAAATAAATGAAACATTTTATGTCTTTACTATGGCACATAACCCAAAAAGTGTGACATTGTGACGGTGACGGTGTGACGAAGAAAGCGTTATGAAAAATTTATAATGATTTTTACGTACAACCGATTCGTTGCTACGGAACTTCAACTTCGCCTGTTATCATCGTAAAAAAATTGTTCACCACTCGTTGGATAGCTCTCGATTTACCTAACCATATTACGTTAACCACTGCGGAGTGCGTGGCCGACAAGCTGCGGTATGAGCGTGATTGTTTAAATAACTGTTTACACACAGGTACGATTTGTACAACAATGAAGTACGAGGTACGTGGTGTGGGTGTGGGAGGGGGCGCAGAGACATAAAATGTCCCTCGTGGTTGCGTACTCTTACGAAAGCTGTGCCCACTTTATGGTTGCTTTGAATCACGAATCCAATGGCTATGACTGGCATTGAAAATTTCACGATGATCACGAACGTAGTGAGGAAGAAATGGGGTTTCAGATATAGCCGTCTGACGTCATACGCTCGTTCGTCATAGGCTCTGACGTACTAGTTGCCCTCCTGACAGCCGTCTGACGTCATACGCTCGTGCGTCATCGGCTCTGACGTACCAGTTGGCCTTCTGCCAGCCGTCTGACGTAATACGCTCGTGCGTCATAGGCTCTGACGTAGTGGCCCGCCGGTCGCTTGTGTTCTGACGTGATCTGAGGGAAAGGGTGAATCAAGGGAACAAATTTGTTAAATACTTCTAGCCATTTTCATGGATAACCGGTTTTATTTATTCTTTATTATACGGGCAAGCCCAATTACATTCCCACATGGTGGTACATATTCGAGATTCCTGAAAAGATAAGAAAAATGAAATGAATTGAAAAGAAAACTTCTAAAGGAATCAAACATAGGAACAACAAAAAAACCCGTACACGTTCATCAATAATGACATTATCAGTAACATCATTACTATTCACACTTCTCGTCATTCCACCGTCATTCTCAAACTCACCTTACACCGTCATTCCACAGATCATTTTCAATGTCATTACTTTTCTTCAGTATGCAGTGTGATTTCCGTGACGGAAGACTTTTTGGATCCTCGAGAAGTCGCCTGTGTTGCTATAGTTATGGCACTAGCCCCCCCCCCCCCCCCCCCCCTCAGTATTCTCACGTTTTATTATTGACTGAAATTCTAGACTCTGATCCAGATGATTACAAATATTGACAATGAGATGTTTGTTGTAAACGGACTCAATGCAAATAAAACAAAAACAATGAAATCCATCCTGTTGTTGATACAGTCGAGAATTGAATGCTTGCATACGAGTCTGCAACACATTGGGACATTTTATGTCTTTAAAGAATGGAATCAGGGGCCTTCGAACAATGCTACATCACCTACCCCAGTAGCGTAGTTGTTATACTTAATTGTAGGGTTCATCATAAATTATTGAGAATGATCACCTGTGTGTAAACAATTATTTAAACAATCACGCTCATACCGCAGCTTGTCGGCCACGCACTCCGCAGTGGTTAACGTAATATGGTTAGGTAAATCGAGAGCTATCCAACGAGTGGTGAACGATTTTTGTACGATGATAACTGGCGAAGATAAAGTTCCGTAGCAACGAATCGGTTGTAAGCGAAAATAATCAGAAATTTTCGTGACGATTTCGTGTGACGCTTTTTGTGTAACGTTTTTCGAGTTATGTGCCAGGGTAAAGACATAAAATGTCAAAACCAAAGATCATGTTTTCTCTTCGCAGTTTATTATACCCTATCGTAACGCTCGCGAGGTCTCATTTCATACCGTAACGTAGCGGTCGGAAAAATAATGGAATTGTCGTGTTAATCATTAAATGATAAAAAATGTTAGTTTAAACTTGTCAGGGAGTAGTAACCCTGAACAGTAAATAAGTCTCAGATTCAAAATGAGTGCGTTACAAATAACGTTACAGCCATTTTTAACATTAAACTGCATTGGGAATAACTTTCCATTAACGTTGTTGTTTAAACAGTTAATTATTCATTTATCCACCTGTTTAAACAACAACGTTAATGGAAAGTTATTCCCAATGCAGTTTAATGTTAAAAATGGCGCGTTCACTAATCGCGAGTATGGAAATGCGCTTGCTGCACCGCACCAGTAACGTGCAGAAATCCTGATTCTCGGGTATTCACGGCAAATCATCAACGGCTATTGGATAAGGTTTCTTTTGCAGCACAAATAGCTGGACAGCGTCCTAATGGTGTAGATGTGGAAGACTATGACATTGTGCTCCATAGGGTGATTGAGGATCCTTTTATTTCAACTTGAAACCTTGACATTTTCAATTTTTTTCTCAATTTTCACTCCTATCGCCTAATGAAAATTACGTTCGTCGAGTCCGTTTACGTCGTTGGCTGCAAAATGGCTTATTTGCATCTACGAGCGGATCACCCTGTATAATTGAACTGCAGAAAATTTCGTTTCATAATGTCATTTTGTAGATGGATTGATGTTGATCATTTCGAATCATTCAATACCTCGAATGTGTTGCATCCCACGCGACACAAATATCGCGTTATTTTTCTTTCCCGCCCAGGAAATCATCTTTTCGCCCTGAACA